>OX401407.1:21455690-21725667 GCA_947846245.1 Cerastoderma edule | reverse complement strand
TCAGTAAAGCACACCTTTGCAATTCTCGTATAAGTTCGCTGATATGGCGTAATATGCCTTTTAGCACGGATTTTAGGTGGCTTTTCATCGGAATCTGGAGTCATTAGGTCTGTATAATCACCATCAACTTTATCTTTGTCACCAACTGTATCTACTTTACCACCTTCTATTGGAATGGAATCAATGTCCTCAATGGTTGGACTCGGCGATCGAGGCTTTTCACTCGGCGGTTCAACCACCATTGTTTCATTACAGTCATTGTTCGTTTCATCAATCTCTCTCTTGCGCTTTTTCCTTTTTCGTTTCTTCTCATAAGGCTTCTCGGGTGCCTGAGCTTTGAGATCTTTGTCTACCACTTCGCCGAATGGTTCGGGCGGCGGAACATATTTGTCTTGTGCTATGTTAATATCGATGTTTTCATCAGCCCATGCTGTTTTGTGAGTATTGTCGTCGTCTTCCCTGTCTTTTTCTTTTTTTCTCCTTTTCTTTTGCTTCTTTGCCTTTTTATGATTTGCCTCGATAGGAACTGGTATAATTGTTTCAACACCATGGTCCACATCAGGATATATTTCTTCATGAACTGCTTCATTAGTCGTGGCTTCATCAATTGGTGATGTCTGTCCACTAACATTAGGCAAAGGCTCTGCTTCTGATTCATCACCATTCTCAACTGGAAGACTGTTGTGAATAGCAGTTACAATTAACACAGGGTCGGTGTCATCCGCCTTGACGTCTTCCTGTGGCGTTTCACAATCGGCAGATTCAGGTTGTTCATCCGGTATCCCTTCTTGTTCATTTACATCACCAGTAGTCTGTTCAGCTTCATTATAAGTATCGTTCTCCATGACATTTTCATCCTCCTGACTTATTTCTGGGATCGGTTCATTTTCTGGTACAATATCATTTGGTTGACCCTGTGGACTTTCTTCGACAATTCTTGACGTATCAGGTTCTTGTTGAACGCTCGGTTCAAGTGGTACATTATCACCCGAATTACTGTCTTTATCCTGTGAGCTTGATTTAGATTCAGGCCTAGGATCAGTCGGTTCTGGCGTATCGTTTGTAAGATATGTCAACTCGGACTTGATCGAAGCGATATCGTGATCCGGCGATGGTGTTGAGTGTTGCGAAGAATCTTCCTCTGGATCAAGGGATGCTTGTTCCTCCGTGTCAATTTTCTGAAAGTGTAGATTAGGAATCGAGAAACGGAGATCTATGGTAAATACGAAATCTTAACTAAAAGCCCAACATTAGAAAACCACAAATCAATGGTAAACATTAGAACCGTTTGATAGCATGACAGTTTTAAAAGAATCATCGTTTTATTGGCGAAATAAATAAATAGAAATGATCTTTTTCAGATGAATTGTTCGCTAACGGATATGGATTATAATAAGTACATTGTCTATTGATGAGGACAATCTGAAATAGTCAAATTATTTTGGCGTTAAGTAAAGAACCGTATGGCGGACAACGGTTAAGCTTTCACAGAATAATCTGATGGCTTTTCTGTATACATGTATAGATGTTGGGTTCTAAACTGGTTCCCAGTTGTTCACTGGCTCTCCTTTATCAACACTCGTATTTTGTTTTACGAGGAACCTGCCTCTTAAACTAAAGCAAAGATGTAAGGCACGTTTCCAGTCTACCAAATTTTAATACATAGTTTTGGAGGTACTGTGTATGACCTGATAGAGAAGGACACTGTTTTACAAAACAGCTAACGAATTCTTTTTACATAAATCAAAACTGATAGACATGGATAAAATCTTAAATGAAAATGCATTATTGCAATGTGACACGTCATTGGAAGCGTCTCGGAGAGACGATTCCAATGATATGTTACATTGCAATATTGCTTAGCCCACTATTGAAATAAGAGGGAATGTTGTTTTGCTCTTACGCAAATTTTAAGCGCAAAATGTATGCTTTTTGAGAGGGTTAAAGCTCTACGCCAAAACACTGCACAGTATTACTTCCAATTGCTTCTCTGTAGTACAATGTGAATCCTACACTAAAACAAGAGATCGGAGGGTGTTATCAGAGTATTTTCCTGTGAATATATTAGCGTACGTACCCGCCGCTTTTCCCTCCAGCAAAGTATCAGTCCGATAACCAGCGTCACTAGGAAAACACCTGCAACTGATCCGCCTACAACTATAACCACTGAAAAATAATAAATCACAGTATGACTTATGTTAACCCCTTACCAAACAATGGTATTTCAACAGTTTGTTGCAGACGACTCTGGAAAACATTGTGGGAAAGGAAGAAATTACTCGTCACGAGCAATTTCTCCCTTTCCAACAATGTTTTCTACCCTATCATAATATTATTTTCCAATTTCATCGCATTTTGAATTGTCGTCTGCGAACTCTTTCAATTTGGGACAAACGAAAATTTGCCGTTTGGTAAAGGGTTAAACTATTGCTTGATGTTGTATCGTGTGACCGGTCAAAAGCAAATGCAAGAGTAGACGAATGTATAACCGATAATTATAAAGTATTGAAACTGTATTTTCTTTTTTACTTCTCGAAACCTCACAAAACGCCCAGCAGACACCATAATTCTTTGCCACATACATGAAGTTACGACCTATAAGTTTTGACAGACAAATGACTCTTGTATAAAACACAAACTTAAATGATCGTCAAACATAACACTTGTTAAGACTCATCGGGATGTCATTAACGATTCTGACAGATAGAGCTGTCGAGGATCAAAATTCACAATATGTTCCTTTTTCATAGTTTGGATCTGACCAAAGAATGCATAAGCTAAAATAACGTTAATAGCTAGCTTTTTTCAGTTAGAGTTTAAAGCTCTAATACATGTATTCCTCCCGTCAATTGGTATGTGAGGGTCGGGAGCATAAAGCATAAATTTAACTCGGACATTCCAGACTGTAATGCCATACGTCTGAATAATCCAAAACAGCATAAAGCAATTTGATTGGTTTAAATTTAAACCGATGACAAGGACAACTTACTTGTCATATCCGTTGAAGAAGCAGTTGAAGGTGTCGCAAACAACGTGGTTGTAGCTTGTGTAGGAGTCGTAGTGGTTGTTGTTGAAAAAGTTGTGCTTGTTGTAGTAGGCGTTGTGGTTGTTGTTGCTGTAGTAGTAGTAGAAGCTGTAGTTGTTGTGCTAGCCGTAGTCGTTGGTGTTGTTGTTGTTGTTGGCGTGGTTGTAGTAGGTGTAGTAGTTGTTGTAGTAGGTGTAGTTGTTGTTGTTGTAAGCGTTGTTGTAGTGGTAGGTGTAGTTGAAGTTGTAGTGGTTGGTAAACAGTACTGCCTATCTTGTGCTGGACAGTTGATGGTCAGATTGGCCACTTGAGTCGCTGAAGCAAATACAAAGTAGGCAAGAATGAAATAGAAAGAAATCTTATATTACCAGACTAGTGTTAACGGTTGCTTTAGCTACATTTTTCACGTTGCACTTTTAGAATGAGATTTGTTTTGAATTCCATGCCGTTTCGACAGTAACATGGTTAAAACGCGATCATTGGTGCGTGTTACCTGAGGATATTTTTAATCATGTACTGACCTATACTTTTTTCTTAACGATTGCTTCCCATAGTACTTGGAGAGCCTTATATAAACCGTTTTACATAGCGTTAAGTCATACGACAAAAAGTTAATTGAACCAATGTTAACCTAATACAAATATTACCTTTAAATCCAATCCAGAACCTTCCCCCAGCTGTTGCCATGGTACTGGTTAAATTGACGGTTAAGTAGTTCTCGGAAGACTGAAGTGGTTGACTGATGACATAGGTGTTGTCCTGACACGTCCAGTTAACCAGTACAGTGCCATCAGCATCTACGATACTAAGTGACTGTGACAAATTGAAGTGAGTTGAGTTTCTGAAAGAAATATATTTATTAAGATCTCTACCTAACGATCATGTTTATACTATTTTCAACCCGAGTTGGAAAGTTAACCTTATAAAGATAAGTGTCAAGATGGACGAAATTGTAATTTGATTACAAACTGTAAGAACTAATTAAGATCTGTTTTATTAAAGTAGAGTGTTTCTAAGTCTGAAAGTCTCTCTAAAAGATTGTACGGTATCTAATAGAAAATGGTTTACTGATATCATACTGTTGGATCTTGATTGTGTTTTAATAGCGCAGCAGTTAAAACTAAATAAGGTCTTTTTCGTAGTCAAATGTATCTAAGCCTGAAAGACTCTCTAATAGACTGTGCGGTATATTATAAAACTATTCCAGTTTTATTGATATCATATTGTCTTATCTTAATTGTGGGAAATGGAACCCAGATACACACAAGGAAGTATTTTATTGCATTTACTTACAAACAGTATGCTAAATTCCTCTCGATTACATAGACTCCGATCACTGCATTACAGTTATCCGTCTCTACGGAGCATGCGCTCTCCGTCATTGCAGGGATACCGGAAGTTGGGTACCCGAGGTTGTGAAGGTAAAGTGCGGCATCCTCGGCGCTGTTCTGACCGGAAGTATCGGTTATACGGACATCTTGAATAGGAGAGTGCAGATAGGAATGTCATTAATCAATGAAGATATACTTGCAATAAATGATGCAAGAGATTAGACATACCAGGAAAACATGTTAACATAGCTTTTTTATCTTAACCTTCAGAACGCTGATATAAATATGAGGGCGAAAAATAACCATTTAACCTTCCGGCCTCTTGTGGTTAAATGTTCTTGAACTTAGATTGACCAAAGTCTTTTATAAAGGAGGAATACCTCCAAATGTGTTTGGGTTACTGGGTTAAAAGCATTATGGCAAAAAGGGACGCGCTTATTTCTCGCATTCTTTTTTTTTTGTTCTTTTATAAGTATTATGCAATGTTTGCTTTGAAATAAGTTTATTTCGAACAAGGACAAGAAGTTCACATGCAAACGTCTATAGAAAACGTTTGTAAAACACTCTAAATAATAGAATTTATACACTGTAACTTATTTCCTTACATTTTCTGGTAAACAACCTTTAGACTTATCATCGCCGAAACAAAATACATCATTTAATAACTGCATACCAATAAAAAATCAAAGCGCTGATAGCGCTGAAGGACTAAGGTGCGTTTAAATCAAGATTATTGAGGATACATTTTGAATTGAGGAACATTCTTTGGAAAACATCTCGGGAAAACAGCTGCTTCTTTTTCCCACCATTACTATAATTATTATTTGTGTGAACAGAGACTGAACGATAGTCTATTTTTCGAACATCTGGACATTTTACGATTTCCCATGAGGCAACAGTAATATTACTATAGAGCAATACTAAGCGAGTAAATCCGGACTACATTCCTAGTTGCAAGAAGGTATAGTCCGCACAGTGAAGAAGGATGTTCAATGAGTAATTGGGGTCAGGCCGCTGTTTGTGTATCGATAAAGTACCGTCCCTCAGAAAGTGGTATGTAAATTCAATGGACTAAGATGCTGACGCACCCTTAGTCCAAAAACTGAATGCAATCTAAACAAACGAGGACGACGCATTTCTCATAAGGAGAACCCTTATTATGCATGAAAATTATATCGACTTATTGAAGTGACATAGAATGTATAAATACAAATGCTAAAAATGTAAGTCATCCCGTGGCCCTTGCCATATGAAGATCAAACCTTCATTCCAAAGTGTGCCATGCGAAGTTACGATAATCAATAGTCATATGCAACATGTCTTTGTTGTTTTCAGTTTAGTATCTTGATAACTTCAGAAGTAACCGCAACGTCTTTAATTTTTCACGATTAACACCATAAGAAGTAGAAATGTATAACTAGATCATTATATTTGGAGCACAAATTAAAAACTACAAATACTCGGTTCATTTCATGATTCTCACTGTTGGCAGTGTTTTTTCAAATAAGCTTTGGTTGTGATGAGCATACATCATAAATTATATCATTAAAATAATTCTTAAAATTACTTGCCTTCGATGCAAAAGTGTTGGAAAAACATATACTGAGTGACTGTCTTATAAAGGGATGCATTGCACGAACCACTGTTCACTAACGCTCTCTCTGCACCAAGGGTACAGCTTTGTCTACCATTACATCCCTCATGGTAACGTTTATTATCCGTGATGGGAAAGTCGAATTCACAGGCGGTTGTTGACGAATTACAGCATCCTGAACCGTCCCCGGCCGTCGCATTCGCTGGACAACTCTGCGATTTAAGTTGGACTCCCACACGGATCTTGTTTAATGCTATTAATGTTGAAATGGGACATGTCCCATCCACAACGGCACCGGCGCCGTAACATTGGGAATCCGAGGTAACGTATGTACTTCTCTCGGGCAATTCGGTCTGACCATATGCTGAAATAGAGATGATAATGGATATCATTTACACAATGTAGTGCTTTTGCAGGTTCGACACATACTCTTACAAGGACATATCGGTCCTCACTAGCCAAGTTGATACAAGGTTCGACACTTACTCTTGCAGGAACATATCGGTCCTCACTAGCCAAGTTGATACAAGGTTCGACACATACTCTTGCAGGGACATATCGGTCATCACTAGCCACGTTGGTACAAGGTTCGACACATACTTTTGTAGGGACATATCGGTCCTCACTAGCCAAGTTGATACAAGGTTCGACACTTACTCTTGCAGGGACATATCAGCCCTCACTAGCCAAGTTGATACAAGGTTCGACACATACTCTTGCAGGAACATATCGGTCCTCACTAGCCAAGTTGATACAAGGGACACTTATGCGGTCCTCACTAGTCAAGTTGATACAAGCCACACTCACTAGCCAATACAAGGTTCGTTGCGACATATCGGTCCTCACTAGCCAGTTGATACAAGGTTCGACACATACTCTTGCAGGGACATATCGGTCCTCACTAGCCCAAGGTTCGACACATACTTTGTAGGGACATATCGGTCCTCACTAGCCAAGTTGATACAACACATACTCTTGCAGGACACACTATCAGGGACATATCAGCCCTCACTAGCCAAGTTGATACAAGGTTCGACACATACTCTTGCAGGAACATATCGGTCCTCACTAGCCAAGTTGATACAAGGTTCGACACTTACTCTTGCAGGGACAAATCTGTCCTCACTAGTCAAGTTGATACAAGGTTCGACACATACTTTTGCAGGAACATTTCGGTCCTCACTAGCCAAGTTGGTACAAGGTTCGACACATACTCTTGCAGGGACATATCGGTCCTCACTAGCCATGTTGGTACAAGGTTCGACACATACTCTTGCAGGGACATATCGGTCCTCACTAGCCAATTTGATACAAGGTTCGACACATACTCTTGCAGGGACATATCGGTCCTCACTAGCCAATTTGATACAAGGTTCGACACTTACTCTTGCAGGGACATATCGGTCCTCACTAGCCATGTTGGTACAAGGTTCGACACATACTCATGCAGGGACATATCGGTCCTCACTAGCCAATTTGATACAAGGTTCGACACATACTCTTGCAGGGGCAAATCGGTCCTCACTAGCCAAGTTGATACAAGGTCAGACACAAACTCCTTACAGTGATCTTCCCTTGCTACGCCTCCATGAAATTTTCATTTAGATTTGGATGAAAATTTAATGATGCTTTTTTTTTTTAATTTTCTTATTTCGGATATAGTAGTTAAAGACGCATGAAAGGAAAGCATCATTCTCTTGTACCGATGATCCTGGGTTCGAACCTTGTTAGGCGAGGTAAAAATTGTCTGGTCTAGCCCTCAATTCGGCACTAGTACTGGATGAGTATCCAGGAAGCAGTGATCGAGCGGGAATTTGATAAGCCTCAAGTTTCCGTCACAATCGATGTTATAGAAATAAGTTTAAACTAAAGCTTAACTGTCCATAAGGGCTGGTCAAGCTGACTCGAACCACAAAGTTCTGATCTCTAATCAGTAGACAACTAAATACTCGAGAAAACGTTATGAACCTGGATACTTACAACCCATAATGGGTGAACGTTGAACGTCAGTATTGTTCCTTTTAAATATGACAAAGATACGAATTCCCTTAACAATTGACGTACAAGTGGGTTGCCTTTCCCTTGCGTTTGAGCGGTAAATAAATAAACGAATTACAAATATTAGTTGGCGACAGCGGTGCAGAGGTATAGCGTCGGCCTTTAATACCGAGTACACCGGGTTTGGTGAAAATTAGTACTAGTATCCAGGAAGCAGTAGCCATATAGGACAAATTCAACAACCTTCAAGCTTCCGACACAATCGATTGTAAAACAACTAAATAAATAAATCGTAAAGTACTATTTACTTGAGATAAGAGTAAGTAGGACAAAACTTGCAATTGCACGTCATTTAATCCCTTTTCTTATACATGTATACAGATATCGTATCAATCCTTTTTTGTATTGGTTTAACGTTGTGTCAACAATTTTTCATTTATTTTACGACTTTATTGAAAATCGAAACATGCGTGAAAGCGAAAAAGGAACCAAAGGACAGTGTTTGTACATATTAGGAATTCCCATTTCTTCGTGTTTGGCGTCCATATACGTCTAATAGAGTAGTCATTCGCCATAGCTATGTAACGAACGGATTAACCCTTTAAAGACCATAGAACTTGAACGCACTGCTGTAGGACGTTAGAAACCACTATGAGAAAATGATGAACTGCTAACAATGAGCAATTCATCCTTTTCTAACAATGGTGAAAATTATAAATACATGAGTAATTGATTTTACACTATATTTTTTGTCCGACGTTTCAAGGGGTTAAGGAAGAATACCCATACTAAGCCATTTTGAAACTCATTCTTTCGTTGGAGTACCGTCGGTTGTTCTCGATGTACATCGGTCGGGACCGGATCTGTTCTATTTAATGCGAATAGATCCGACACAGAACGATGTATACTGAAAACGACCAAAGAGAACCGACGTTAGAATGAGTTTCAAAATTGTGGATTATGGGTATTTTTCCTTAAACCCCTCTTCTTCAAGGAATACCATAAAACGTTTGTCTTCACTTGATTGTTTAACGTCTTCCACCAATATACAGAGAATAGGTAGTTGGTGTCGTGAATCGGAAATGTTATCGGGCAAGGCTTAGGAATATTATCCGGGGAGCCGAAGGCGAAACGGATAATATTCCGATGCCGAGCCCGATAATTTTTCCTATTCAAAGACACCAATCATCTATTCTATTTATCCTGTTTCCCTTATGTATACTTTTAAACAAACAAAACGAAAATAAAACACGTAAAAAAAAGCAGAGAATGATGTAAACCTGACGTCATGTGTCATGGCGTTCTTATGACGTCATGTTCGTCACGTGCATCTATTATATGGCTAGTGCCGGATATCACAAATGTTATATACGGCACCTAGTTATCGGTCCCAAAATGACACTTGTGACAGGATAAGGTTGGTTTCTATGGTCATAACTGAAAATGGTTTCTGTTCAATAGAGAAAAAAAACGTACACCTCATGTTTGTCGTAAGTGAGTATGTTTTTGATTATTTATTAAATATCAAGAATACATTTCATGTTTGTCAAACTGTTTCTGTCGTCTGCTTTTCCTTCCTATTTGAACCAGTCACACATTCCCGTATGGGGGAAATGGGTGAAGTAACCAACCCGGAAGAAATGATCCGTTGCCGATCGATTAAAAGAAGAACCTTTTGTGGAACAATTGTTCAATACACCACATTATCGATCGTAAATCCTTAACCTGTCATCTCATATGGCACTGGTTAGTACGAGTTGGGATTTACAACGTTTTCAACAGTATTTCAGTCACATCCCGACGGCTAACTCGGATGATCCAAGCTGCAACTGCGTGTGGAAGTATTATCTACGCCTGGATCATTCGGACTGCACTGTGGCAATATAATCTATCAAGCTTCCCGCTCCAACACCCGTTGACATTAGAAACAAGTACGACATGAAAATCAAAACAAAATCGATCGTACCACTAACGTAAATCGGTAAATTAGAGGTTCCGAAAGGCTGCGATTGCATTGATTGCCAAAACGCAGTACCTTCACAAAAATCCTTTTATTTCGAATGTAATGAATGAAAATAAAAGTCTAATTGTGCGTCCCGTATAGTTTAATACTTATTCAATCTGATTGAAAAGCTACCATTAACGACAAGTCCCATTTTCCGTATATGTTTCCTTTGGTTTCGAACTGGAGTACTTGCCTCGTTGTATCTAACGCCATCTTCCCCCCACCCCGGTTATGCATTATATCATTATCAAAACATTTTGACTAATTATCTACATTAACATCATTGTTCGGTGTTGGGAGAGACAAAGAATAGAACGTGAACGTCTCAATAACGTTTAAGCCGATTTGTCGATTGGGCAAGCGGGGGTTTCGAACTTAAGACTCACGTAGTCCGTTCAAGTTTTACTACTAACTAAGCTTATTATAACTCAGTTGTGTGGAGGTATATGGTGAGAAAAAACGAACGTCTAAACAAACGACAACCTCATACCTTCCTTCGTGATTACTGACTTGTCCATAATTGAGATTAAGAATAAAAATAAGAATAGAATAAGATTTAGACAAAGACAAAGACGAAGAATAATCATTAGAATAAGACAAAGAATAAGAATAAGAATACCATTTACAAATTTTAAGATATATACGAAGACGGTCATCAAACAATTGGCAAGGATTAAGACTAGCTTAATTTTTTCCTTTTTTATAAGTAGACAAAATTATATACTTACAGCTTTGAATACAGCCGAGCAAGATAACTGTTTTGAAAACGACTCTTAAAAATGTAACCATTTTTCCCCTCACTAATCCATTTCTACATAATATTGGCTCGGTTTAAAACATTTTTGAAACACGTTTATAAATGTGTCAACAAGTCAGGCATGCATTGAAATCATTCAGACTGTCAGGATTGTTTACTTCGTTGCGTCTATTATATTGATATCTATGAATCTATAAATAGATTTAAATCGCATTTAAAGAAATAGGCTTTTTGTTTATACATGTCATTCATTTCTTAAATCTCATCAATACACCGATCAAAGTCTCTCAACAGTTTCTTTGGTGCCAATCGGCAAAACTCAAGTATGACCGTCCAAAAATTAAGGGCTTCATAGAAATTTTCTAAACAATATAAGCGATAGAACTAAATACCGAAAATGAAATTCTTTTCACGAAAATGACGTTTCCCTACAAAAAGAACTTTTTGGGGGCAAAGTTTACGAATAAGAGCTTTTATGATAGCCCTGGATTGTTACTTAACATTAAATACGTTCTCTTGCCAATTTTGAAGATCGGCCGAAAAATGTGGATTTTGTTGCCATTTTTCTTTTCAGTCACATTGCTTACCGGTGAAAGTCGTTTTCGTGGAACGACTAGATATCGAAAAGGACGTTCGTTTTTAAGTTTTCTTTGGCATCAAAGGTATGAAACTCTGTTATTATTGTGAATAAGATATAAATACAGTTCTTTGCCAGTTTTTAAGACGATTGGAGTAGAATATTTGACTTAATGTCCCTTTTTCCTCTCTCACTTGACCGAAATGGACATATTTCTTTCTGTCAAAAAAAAGTTGTTTTCGTCGGGAAAAGGCATTTACGCGAAAAGAATGTCATTATTGGTATTTAGCCCTTTCCCAATAAAAGTACTTCATTGTTTTTAAGGTTTTACGTAGCATCAACAGTAATACAGTTATGGTGCGGTACTTAGCACAGAATCGAAGGATAAAAACTCCCAGCTTATCTTTCCACTAGGGTGGGTCTTGCTGAATAGACGCATCGACGTTTCGTAAATCAGTCAAGAGACTTATTCATTTATTCATGTGTTTTACATCGCGTCAAAATTATTCAGTTTTATTGCGATGAAGGAAGACTATAAACTTAATTACCCATAAAGACTGATCAAGCTGGGTAGAACCAACGGTATTCTGTAAGTCAGACGGGAGGCTACCTCTCATGAAAATCCATATGCCGTCATCGGGATTTGAACCCACGCAGAGAGCGCCCATGTGGTTTAACCCATTACTAATCAATAACGACATTTGACCAGTTTATAACAGACAAATTTGCAAAACATTGTGGGGAAAGGAGAAATTGCTCTTAACGAGCAAATTCTCCTTTTCCCACAATGTTTTCTGCCCTATCAGATGATTACTTTTCAATTTCATCACATTTTGAAATCTCGACTGCAAACTCTTTCAATTTGGGACAGTCAAAAGTTTGGTATTTGGTAAAGGGTTAGTTGTCGTGTACTCTTACTACTAGGACATAGAGGACCATGGACAGAAGATTACCTCTCATGAAAATCTATGCATAAAGTTGACATTGCGCAGCCTTTTTTTTTAGTACAAAGACTCTCTACTAAATTATCGCTTTTCAAATACATGTACTCAAATGCATCGGTGCTTTCATTAAGAGCAGTGTATCCTTGAGTCATAGAGTTTTTCTTGACAACTCTGCAGTAAGTGGGTCTAAGTGAGGTAGTATTGGGTAAGGAGTTAATCTACACTTTAACCCATTACCATATGCCAAATTTTCGACTGTCCCATATTGAAAGAGTTTGCAGACGACATTTCAAAATGTGACGAAATTGAAAATCAATCTGCTGATAGGGTAGAAAACACTAGGAGAAAAGGAGAAATTGCTCATTGAGAGCAATTTCTCCTTTTCCCACTATGTTTTCCAGAGTCGTCTGCAACAAACAGGTCAAGTGTTGTTATTGTTTTTAATGGGTTAATTAACGGGCCTCTGTGACCTTTAGTACAGGAACTATATATACAGTGTAATGAGATTAATGTATTAGCATAATTAAACCGTTTAGACTATTCGAACCAATTACCCCTTTTGGAAATCTGCAAAATTGGAAACATAAACAAAACAATAAAAACTTGTCTATCATTTAGATCCGATTTCAGACCGAACAATCCATTATGAACAATGTGCTCACATTTTTTTTTAAAGATCGTCAAATAAAAAAAGTTTGACATACGGAGAATTGCTCATAGTGACCAATTTCTCCATTTGTCCCAGAATGTTTATCAAGTACAACGGTGTTTGATACAGACATTTTACCTCAATTCCATTGTTCCATTAATCTATTTTAAGATCGTCATGGATATTTGTTTTTACGTCTTTTTGTTATCTGCTTCAAAAGGACTTTGATACTTTGATACTCCATACTTCCCTGCTGTGTCATGTCTCAAACTCCATACTACCCTGACATGTCATGTTTTCTTTACCACCCTGACATGTCTCATACTCCATACTACCTTGACATGTCAGATACATAATACTACCCTGTTGTATCACATACGCCATACTACCCTGTCATGTCATAATCTTCTTACTACCCTGACATGTCACATACTACTTACTACCCTGACTTGCCTCATACTTCATACTACCATGTCATGTCTCATACTCTAAACTACCCTGACATGTTTCTTACTACCCTGACAAGTCACATACCCCATACTTCCCTGCCATGTCTCATAGTCAATACTTCCCTGAAATGTCTCATAGTCAAAACTACCTTGACATATCACATACTCCATACTACCCTGACATGTCTTATACTCTATACTACCCTGTGGTGTCACATCCTCCATACTACGCTTGCATTTCTCATACTCCATACTACCTTGACATAATACATTCTCCATACTACCCTGACATGTCTCATACTCTATACTACCCTGTGGTGTCACATCCTCCATACTACGCTGGCATGTCTCAAACTCCATCCTACCCTGACATGTCACATACTCCATGCTACCCTGTCATGTCTCAAACTCAATACTACCCTGGCATGTCACATCCTCCATACTACGCTGACATGTCTCATACTCCAATGCTACCCTGTCGTGACACATACTCAATAACTCCCTGTTGTGACACAATCTCCATACTTCCCTGTCGTGACACATCCTCCATACTACGCTGACATGTCTCATACTCCATACTACGCTGACATGTCTCATACTCCATACTACGCTGGCATCTCACAGACTTTGAGCGTCAACTGATTCCATGACTTGGGACAACGCCCTTGTATCAATTTCAATCATTTCGCAGGACGGAATGAAAGATTGTTGTCGACAAAGTAAACTGACCAAACGATTTACTAAATCTGCAGCATAAACACACTATATAAAAAAAAAAGATTAGAAGTGTATGTATATTCTTGTTTTCTGTCACTCAGTGGATCTGTGTTATCACTTAATTCGTAAAGGACATCTTATTTTTGAAAGATTAAAATCTCAATCTGTCTGACAGTACTTTTAAATTGTCATCTGCAATAATTGAAACTATATTCTATCTTACAAAGAAAAGAAATGTGCTTTATTGGTTTCCCACTATTAACTCGACTTATAAACCATCCAAGAAACAAAACGTTGATAAGTCCGTATGTCAGGGTACAAACCTATGGTTTGCCAGCAGGCACAGACATCCTTTTCCACAACTGTTGTTCTTTTTCATGGGGTTTAACGCTGTGTGAAATGTAATTCAGCTCATCACGGCTATCCTTGAACTCAGCTATTAAAGATAGGGTCCCTGAAGTGTCTTGCAAAATGACTTCCATACGAAACCACCGGTGCTACTGGGGCTCGAACCCAGGACGTCCGAGTTAATAATTCGCCACCTTTACGAATAGCCCTTTACTGAACGCCAAATTTTCGACAGTCCCAAATTGAAAGAGTTTGCAGACGATATTTCAAAATGTGATGAAATTGAAAAGTAATCTTCTGATAGAGTTGAAAACATTGTGGGAATAGGGGAAATTGCTCGTTACGAGCAATTTCTCCTTTTCCCACAGTCTTTTCCAGAATCGTCTGCAATAATGTGTCGTTATTGTTTGGTAATGGGTAAGGACACGCGGGTTTTTTTTTATCGAGATCAATTTCGATTTCTGTCGATGCGGAAGTGCCCTTGCTTGGTTCTTTATATGAAAGGAAACCTTACAAACCCCTCTCTCAATAACATGTTACTTTGACGCATGTACTGGTATTGTATAAGTCTTAAGAAAGCCATTTTGGATTCGGATTTGGATGTGTATGTCGAAGATACCACTTCTGGCTTTTACTCGACGGGAATTTGAAGCTTCCATGCTTCCATTTTGACAAACGGACGAACTGTTTCTAATATAGACAAAGGCTTTGTCTTTTTTCATAATGTGTTCAATCAAAAACTGCGAGATATATGCTTATTTTTCATACTTTGTTATCGTCGTCTGCTTTCAATTCGGACAAAACAAAACAGTACCTAGGGGTAGAAAGTCGGCCTTAGGACATGAGGGTCGTGAGTTCGAATCCCGTGAGTAGCGATATCTGCCTTGCGATCTTTCATTACTCAACATTCGGCACGAGTTATGTAAGTCCAGGAAGCAGAGTCAAGAGTGACTATTATATGAGAACTTGTTTCACAATCTATGGAAATCAATTAATTTAAACTAAATAAAATGCCCTATACGGTGGAAATGTATCACATCCATGGAATACGGAAGTTTGAAACGATTCCAAATTATGAAACCAATCAGCCGAAACTATTAACTGTGCTTACATCATGACAAGATAGTAAGCTTAGATACCAGGATGTGCGCCAGCAGGTAAATCTGGTCAGATACGACTGGGGTTTAAAGTCGTTTTCAACAATATTTCAGTCAAATCGCTATGGTCACCTTTACAGTCTGTAAACAGGGTATTTTCTCAACGGTCCACACAACATTTATCCCAAGCCACATGTATATAACCACAGGTGCTTGAAACAATCTTCGATAATATCCCAATATATGCTCTATATACTATAGTATATAGAGCATATATTGGGATATTATCGAAGATTGTTTCAAGCACCTGTGTATATAACTGACCAGTGCTGTTAAACATATAAATCATGTTGCAAAGACGTTATCAAAGCTCAGAATGACTATTGGCCGAACAGGGTCTCCAACTTAACACCTATGTATTGAAAGTTAGCCACGCTCCTGGCTTAGTCAATTTGGCTCGAAGCCAGCAGGTAACGATACAATTTTACAACTCTTGTTGGTTCTTTTTATGCGCCTCGTCGATCTGACAAGGAAGTGTATGTGTTTAGTAATTAAGTGTGGTAAGAACCCCAATCCCTACTATTAACTCGGATGATCCAAGCTGTAACTGTGTGTAGATTGAAATATCTACGTCTTGATCGTTCGGACTACCCTACTGTTATGTTATTCTAACGTTATTTCGAGAGTCTTGACCGGCCGTTATTGACAGTGAATCAGAGGCGTCTCTCCCCTTCCATGATGAACCAAGCATCGCGATGTAATATCAAATTTGTTGACGCGATGTTAAAACACATAAGGCATATTTCTTTAGTCACGTATCTTTTTCAACAACAACGCATTATCGTTATTTTATGAAAGAGAAAGGGCGCATTTTAGTTCAAGTGTGGTGGTAAATGTATTGAAATGTCATGAATTGTAATGAGTGAATATTTGTTGGATCAATATACTTTAGACGCAAATCTTGTATATCGAACTTAATTATAATGAGTCAACACTCTTTCTATAGGAAGGAACTTCTCAACCTGACACGTGAAGTGTTAACCCTTACCGAAACGACAAATTTTCGACTGAATTGAAAGAGTTTGCAGACGACATTTCCAAATGTGATGAAATTGAGAAATAATCGTCAGATAGAGCAGAAAACTATGTGGGAAAAGAAGAAATTGCTCTAAGCGAGCAATTTCTCCTTTTCCCTCAATGTTTTCTAAAGTCGTCTGCAACAAAGTGGTCAAATGTCGATATTGTTTGGGGAAAGTGTTAAGCAATTTCCCTTTTACGCTAATTTAACGGGTTTACATTGAATGCAAAAACAGGAGACAGTTGGAAGTGTGATAGCCAAGAAACCAATATGCATGAAAAATTACTCTTAGTTGCTAATTTCTCTTTCTGTCACAGCGGTTTCTGATATCTTCTCGAATGAATGTTGTAAAAAGCGTATTTGTGAGAGGTGGCTTAAATGATACATTTACATTATCTTCTTTGGCATGTGTCACAGATTTCAACAAGTTGTGCCTGTCATAAAATGAATCGCGTCATATATAACCATCATATACATAGCCATGTAACCATCACTTGAAAAGGTTGTAAAATCAGAGACAATTACCTTAACCCTTTCCCAAACAACACATTTTCGACTGTCCCACATTGAAAGAGTTTGCAGACGACATTTCAAAATGTGATGAAATTGGAGAATAATCTTCTGATAGGCCAGAAAACATTGTGGGAAAAGGAAAATTGCTCGTGACGAGCAATTTCTCCTTTTCCCTCAATGTGTTCTAAAATTGTCTGCAACAAAGTGGTCAAATGTCGTAATTGTTTGGGAGAGGATTAATAGAGCACTCATGTGATGGTTTTGCAACATGCGGTAGTGACGCGGTCTACTCTTGAAAAAACGATTGTTACTGAGGTATAAAGAAGGAACAGCTTATCTTTTTCTCTGACATATTATTTCTGAATAGATAGAAGATATCAGTTGAAAGTGATGCTAAATCGGAGACAATGGCGTTAATGTAGTATCATTGAAATAGTTTGGCAACATTTTGGTGTATAGGGGTTTACTCAAACACGAATGTAGCAGAGGTATAAAGAGGAACAACGTATCCCTTTCTCATAGTGTTTCTTTATACATGTATATATATATATATATATATATATATATATATATATATATATATATATATATATATATATATATATATATATATATATATATATATATATATATATAAGTTATCAGTTTAAAGTGGTGTTAAATCGGAGACAATGGCGTTAACGTAGTATCGGTGAAATAGTTTGGCAACATTTTGGTGTATAGCGGTTTACTCAAACACGAATGTCGCAGAGGTATCAAGAGAAACAACGTTTCCCTTTATCATATTATTGTCTATATAGATAGCAGGCATCGGTTGAAACTGTTTTTGAATTGGGAGCAATTACCAGGTATTATAACATTTTGGCGTATAGAGATATACTCCTACTCCAATCAATATCATTTAGTAAATCATTTGGACCTATCTGCAAATATCGTTACTGTCTTTCATAAATCCCGTTCCCTTATATGAAAACTCGCGACAAGTCCAAACTGAAAGCTGCAGAAGACAACAACAACAACAAAAAACAGGGAAAAACCACACACACTTCTTTCTTTTTCTATACTTGTTACGTAACACACTTCTGAAACAAAGAGTAATACTTTGCTCACAAGGAGCAATATATCCTTTTGTCACAGTTGTTTAGAAAGACTTCTGCAGCAGAAGCGAGTATTATGTAGCGAGGGGTTAAATGGGCTATGCAACTGCGTTATATTCAGCGACACACACTATAGGAAGGCGATATTCAATTCTTTACATAAATTGTGTAATCTGTCAAAACGTCATTAAAAACTGCAGATCAAATCGACAATTTAGATCTTTCAAATAACGCGTTATCGATTTGTACATATTGGGAAAAACAAGAGAAAACTGCATTATTTCTATTTTATCTCAATGATTTAGTTTGTCTTTTATAGCAAGCTAGTCTCGTGTTCGAGTCACGAGTCACGAGTAAAACAAACACATCGAGATTGGCTACCATCGATCGCATGTTATTGTTTCTTTGGGGTGTCAATTCGCTTGGTTCCTTACACAATTTACCATATGGCAAGTTGGCAGTCTGAATTTGCACCAAGTTGGTACAACCATTGCTTTTTTATATATATATGTATAGGCCTATAGGGAATCGCCAATGGAACTTCAAACAATCAATAGTTCGTAATATGTAAGATATATGAAATTAAATGTACTAGAGAGACCAGGAAGATATCGTACAGATCTAATGTCAATGATTATTCATTTATTTGTCACGCTTCGTACACGTAACACTGACGTCTCAAATGACAATTGAGTAGTACTTGCTCTTGTACAAACATTTGTCTAGTTGAAGGAACTTCCTGTTGAGGTTACCACCATATGGACATTTGTAACCAGTCAAAATCCAAAGCAACACCATACGAAAAAAAAAACAATAACAAATAATGAGGAAATATCATGGTTTATACTTGTATCGATTAGAAGCCGTTGTAACAAACAAATAAATTGCGCACATTATTAGCAGTGTATTCTTTTGTCACGGTGTTTTTCTAAGTTTTCTGTTGCAGATGAACGGTCACAGTAAGATATTAGGGAATAAGTGTTTACCCTCTTCCTGATCTTAGGAATTTGCCGATATGTTCACAATGAAAGTTGAATAGAAGATGTGGCGATTATTTGGTTTTGTATTCAGGCTTTGCGACGTTTCAACGGATTTCCAGTCATATCGCGGAGATCAGCGCATCTATACAAGCTGATATTCCTTCGCCAGTAATGCAAAATACCTACAGTCAAAATTGTGTTAAGAGGTCAGCCTATGGAACTGAGAAAATTGGCTCTTTAAGACAGGTTGGCTGCTTAACACAAATTGACGTACACGATAAATCCAACAATGGGACTTTCTGTAGTGGTTGTTTAAGGCAGGTTGGCCGCTTCAAAGGGTGGTTGCTTAACACAAGTTGGACTGTATTTCTACTTCAAGATGTGATCTGCTGTCCCACATGAACATTAGTCATCTACATGGACATTTCATTTCAAGTACATATAGGCCGTGCACCGACCCATTATGCAGATTTACACAATATATTTTTTAGTTCAATGAAGATTGAGAAAATTCACATACACATATCAAATAAAACATTAAAACAATTATTGTAGAAGTTGCAATAAGTCTGAAATTCTACACTAAGAAATTTGGAATATTGGGAATAATATTCATCTTGCAAAGTCAGTAAATAATATATAAGTGGCGAGAGAACAATTAGACAATTAGGCCCTATCATTGTCACTAAACTTCTACTTCTATACTTCTATATGCTACTTCCAACAATCGTTTACGATTATTATTTGGAAGGGAACTTACTAGCAGAAGTAACCTCTGTGAAGAATTTGATATTCTATACACATATCGATGGCTCAGCGCGAAAGGGTTGTAACTAGCTTTTTTTCCAAAATCCACTTTTTTGCATTAAATGAATACTCAACTTTGGATACATGTACTGTATGAAGCAGAAACCAGAAAAATGACATTAAATTGCTTTATATCAAAATTTGTCCAAAGGTTGTAACTCAAACTAGGCTTATGTTACAACTCAAGTTACAACCCTTTCACACTGAAATATTTTTTATTTACTATTGAGTTTCATAGTAAAAATCAATATCTTAAAAGATTTGATTGGTTGAATTATAGTTTATACAGTTACATTGGATGATTGTTGTTTGATGTATTGAATCTGAAAAGGAATTCCAGGAATTAAAAGACCATTAACCCAAGATTGTAAAACAATGATTAAGACATGAAGAATTATTCTCAGTGCTGGTTTTGAATGCTTAGATGAAAAACATGTACATTTCATTCAACAATGAATTATAGATTTATTATTCTCAGCACTGGTTCTTAATGCTTAAATGCTATTTATATCATTCATTAAAGGTAATAATTACATATGATTTTTTATGATAAATTCTAAACCTTTGATTAGTCTCATGATGATGTACAACCAAGGATAAGAATAGAGTGCTGGTGTTTTGATAGAAGCAATTTGAATTATTTCAGATAAAACAAAGGAAGTAAGCAACCATAATGCAGACCTTTATTGTGTGGTAAAGCTCAATGAGCAATTATACGCATAATTCTTTGTAATTGGGTTTAGGAGCTAATACCCATTTTCATTACAGCTAATGTTAATTTCCAAAATGAAAATTCTTTTGATACAAAATTTGCCTTTTCTTCTTACATGTCAACATTCTGTAAGAATTTAAGTCAAAACGCTGAGATACATATGGGACTTCAATTAGCGCAGTCTGTGTTTCTCCTTATCAGCTAAAATACCTTATAATGACCAACTTTGATTCACATGCATTAGAAGACTCAAGAAAGCACTATGACAAAGGAGAAATAGTTTCTCCCCAATATCAGACAGATATTGTTATTTTTACATACATGTCATCTGCTGATGTTAATTATTCGCTTTTGATTCTGCTTCCTAGATACATAACGAGTACTGGTCTGGAGCTAAAATTGGGATTGGGAAAACTGTGTAAGGTTGGCCCTACTATTCACAGGACTCAAATTCATGACATAAGATAGCGCAGTTTCACCCTTGACTACCATCCGTAGCCTTATTAAAAGCCTTTATTTTATCATATTAAAAAATTCTGCTTGAGTGTGGGTTTATATCCACAGTGTGGCAGTTGTACTGTATTGCCGGTTTCATTCTTCATGGTGGAGTACCTCGAGCTTAACTACCCAAAAGGTCTGAGTCAAGTTTCTACCATCAGTGCTCCCAAAGTCAACCTGAAGACATAGCCTCTTATTAAAATCCATATCTGATACACAAACCCGTGCGGAAAAGGGCCTTTGGTTTCAAGATCAGTGCTTTACCAATTTGGCCACAGAGGCCTCAAATTGAAAGAGCAGGTATTCTTAAGATTAGGTTCTCCTGGCTAACTTACGAATTTCTGATGGTCCTACCCAACTTGACACAACCCCTATGGGTCGTCAAGCCCGGGGTCTTCCTCCATAGATTATGAACCAGGCATCACAATATAACTGATAGGTTGTTGATGCATTGTAAAATCCTAAACATCCCTACAATTAAGAAGTCTGCATAATTCTTAATAATTTTCAACGTCATTTAAGGTTCAAAATGTTAATTAAAGCAACATTACACCAAGACCAATGGCAAAGCAGTTTCATGGCGCCAGTGTGTTGCAAAAGTCTGCCACTGCAATTATACAGTCATGTAAAATATCTCCAGAACATTAGGATATGATTTCTTGATAGCATCTTAAGGAACGGAGAAAGGCTTCATCAAAACATAAAAAATAAGTGAAGACAAATTATTTTATGTATCTTTCAAGACATTCCACAAAGTATAGCTATTGTACACCGAAGTTACAATGAATTCTGGACAGAACAATGGAAAGATTGCTGTTCTCTTTGCCTGATGGACTTCAAACGGCTTTTCAATTTGGAAGAAGCTTGTTTGTTCACAATAGGGAAATGCATCCAATTTTAAAACACTGCTATATATTTCAAAACGATGCCCTTCACTTCCTTATTGATTCTCACAACAGAAGAAACGATGCATTATCTTGCCCTGAGGTCACAGCATGTTCATCCAGTTTAGGAGATTTTAAATGATTGTGCTGCTTAATTGAAAAATTAGCACAGTCTTTATCATTTGAAAAACTATACATGTTTGAAGTTACACCAATTAAACAGTGTTAATTTTAGAAATGAAAGTTATCGTGTCCTTTTGGACACACATCTTTCGAAACTATTTGTCCAAGGGTAAAACTATGCATCCGAGTACCAATGATCCAAGCTATAAGATCATGTCAAATAGTATAACACTTGTTATTAATGATAATCTTAACTTAAATGACTCAAAACAATGCAGATTTGATAGAAAGAAAGTATGAGACAGCATGCTTTATGATGTTTACTTCATAGTAAACATTACTTGTGCTGATGAGAATGCTTCCGGCTGGACACATAACTTTTGAAATGAAGTGTCCCCAGCAATTTTTATGTGTATATGACGCGGGACCAGAGGTAAAATTATCACTGATTAAAGAGACTTTTATAGATAAATTGTCTTCTACCGTAAAATCAACCTCTATTTCTAAAGTAACATATAACTAGATTGTTGACAGCTTCGCACCCCTGCTCATAACTGTACAAAAAGATAAAGAACATAAAAATAGCAGATATTGCAGACCGTTTAAACGGGTATATTTTGTAAACAATGATCTAAACTTAGAGTAAGAGGTGGTATTTTTAGATACTATCGTCATGTAGGTCTTTGGGCAAGGTTAATGCGCATGCCCATGGACACATACATCATTTTTGTCATTAATGTATTGATCAATCTTGTCCAATTTGATAAGTTAATAAAGAATACTCTAAATGGTACATATGATGTTGAGGATTTTGCAATGTTGTTGTTGTTGTTGTTGTTTTGTATTTTAGTTGTAACATGATGATAGCAAGGTGCACAAGAATGAACTCCTCTGTTTATTTGTAGACCATCTTTTCTAAAGAAGACCAGGCAGGCACAAAGACTCACATCACATTTACTAACAAAAACACTTTTTAATTTGAAAACTCAACAGTCTTTGGTTTAGTAACAAGGATTGTGAACATCACATTTTTAATGTTTATTGCTCCCAAAGCACAAACCTCTGAGAGAGCCTCTTTAAGCCTATTGACCACATTTATCTTTTTTACAAGATTTCATAAGATTTTGCCTAAAATGATTCTCCTGTAATCTCGAAAGATCTTTCCATCGTTTGAAATCATTAAGGCAAACCATTTTGTTTGCCCAAAATAAACAAAAGGTTCCCTTCGGCTCTTGTTCTAATGTTTTCCTCTTAATTAAAATTGACATATTTTTCTAAGCATCTTTGTCTTGTATAATTTTATTTCATCTGTTGCTTATTTTGTAAAACATGGAAATGATTAAGAGCAATAGTTACTACTTTAATTACTGCTAAAAGTCAATGCTTCATTTGAATGACAACAGTGACAGTGGCTCTTTTGATTTAACCCATTCTTCCACATGGAATTATTTGACTGGTCCAAATTGAAAGGAACAACAGACAGTATGAAGAAAATACATGTCTTTTGCTATATTATGTAAGAAATCATATTGAAAAAAGGAGGTAATGCTCTTTATAAGCAATTTTTCTATATTTCCCAATGAATTTTGAAGGCTTTTTATAAAGATGCAGTGAATTGAGTAATGTGTTAAACATTTACAGACAATATATAGTAGCTGTCGATATAATGGGAACGATTGCATTCTGAAATGCACTATGAGCTATTTTGTTAAAAAAAATGACAAAAGTTCGCTGTTACACAATTTTGATTTGAACTACCTAAATGTATAAAAGTTCCCATGGATTCCCAAACATTGGAACTTTGTGCACAGAATGATAAAAAAAACTTAATTTTTTTTTGTCCTGCACTATTTTCAATTTTGATTGTACTCATAGGTGATTGAAATTCCACTTGTACATCTTGTAAAGAGTTAAATTAATCTAAAATGTCTTTGAATATAAAGAAAATCTGTTATTTCTCTCAAATTATTACTGAACATTAATGTATTTCTGACAAATGTTCAGTGTGAAACAGTTGTAACTTGAGTTACGTTACTGTTTCACGCTGAAGAATTTTTGAAGATTAGTCCAATTTGAGGGAAAACGGTTGTAACTCATACTTTTATCAAAATAATGATTTTGAATGGAGATGTTTCTAAACTTCTGTTTTCAATATGTCCAAAAGTTGTTTTGTTAATGAGAGTTTATTTTCCTGTTATCATACTTTATTGGTCTGGGAACTATTTAGTTTATTGTCTCTCCTGTAAAATTTTGTAAAACCAAGTTACAACCCTTTCGCACTGAGCCATCGATATACGTGTAAACATTAAAGGAAATGAACAGGCCTTTCATATTTGTCAAATGTGTAGATTTTCCACCGTACGTCTCTAATGCTTTGATCGTCCGAGTTCGGCATTTTCAGTGTAATCTAGGTATAAAACATGGCGCCTACCCCGTTATAGCGCGATTACGGAAGAAAAACACGGCGCCCCCTGTTAACTTTTTTATTTGTGGATATATCTCAACAAACTTGGTACCAAATGAAAGAAGACACTCTGAACTTTCTGGTGGTGTTTGAAAATCTAAAATATGTTCACCAAGTACCGAGAAAATGCATGTCAAATATGGGCAATATTTTTTACAAAAATGTCGCTTAAAAATTGAGATTGAAAAACACGGCGCCCCCTATTATATTTTTTGTTCTAAATAATATTTTTCTAACTATGATATATTTTGAAAATGCATAAAATTACCTTTCAAATGATATTTAATATTTGAAATTTGGACGAAAGATGGCTGAGAAATGGCTGTTCAAACATGAGTATTACTCCAGCCATTTCGACTCACTACAGATTCAAGTTCGGAAAACACGGCGCCCCCTACTAACTTTTTTATTTGTTCAATGACTGTACATTATGTGGTATGTTATTTTAGAAGACACTTTTTCCTTTCATATGATGTTAGTTTTGTTAAAATTGGTTGATTGATGACCGAGATATGGCCTGTTAAAGATGGGCGTTTTTTCCGTAAGTCCCGTCGCAAAAGATTTTGCTTGGAAACCGTTTACAGTTACACAAGAAAAACAAGGCTCCCGTATTAACTTAATTATTTGTTGAATTTGTAGAATTTACACAACAAACTAGGTATCAGATGAAAGAACACACATTAAACTCTTTTATGGTATGCAAAGAACTTAAATATATGGACGAAGTACCGGAAAGAATTGATGGCGAATATTGTTGGTGTTTTACCAAAATGCCAATCACGGATTAACCTCGGAAAACATCACTCCCCAATTTTCTTTTTCGTTATTTGTCATATTTCTTTAATGTTTACTATGTTTCAAAAAAAACATATGATACACGTTCAAATGATGAAATAGTTCAAATGATGAAATAGTTTTAAGATATGGATTGCAGATGGCTAAGAGCAATCTTTGCAAACATGAGTAGGACTAATATTTCAACCGTTCCATCACTTGACATGAAAGTTCGGATCACTGTACCTCACCATTAATGCGTTTGATTTCCAAAATATCCTGCAAAACGTTAGAAGGCACATACTTTCCCATTTGGTTAGGTATTAATTTTGTTAATTTTGGATAAATAGTGACTGAGAAATCTTCTTTCTGCCATGGATCTTTAATCCGTACGTCAGGTCGCTAAAAGATTTTATTTTGAATTAGTTGCATGCCGCATCTGCTTGTTTATTTCTGTGTTTAATTAACATTACCATCTTTTTCCAATTTAACCTTGTCATTAAGTACATATATTTCGTTTTTATGCGACGTAATGATATTAAAATTCAGATGATAGATGACCGACAAATATGCCTTTTCAAACATGAGCAATATTTCAGCCATTGAAGTTTGGAAAACACGGAGCCCACCGCTAAATGTTTTATTTCTTAAAAAAATATTCAATATTGAGTCTTATAAAAATCATGCTCTATTATTCAATAATAATAATACCAGGTTACTCTTTACATACATATGTCATGTACATAAACATCTTCTGATGAAGAGTGTTTCTTTAACCACTTTGGTGTTAGGATGAATTGCCGGTAAGTTACCCTTTAGTCACAGTAATATGTACCGAATATATCAATAAATATAATGATTCTATTTTTGAAATAAATATTGTCCGCTTTTTGTTTGATTTTGAGCCAGTCACAAATGCCTCGTTGGGGAATAAAAATAAACGACTTGAGGTTATTGTTGATAAGTCACAAGAGCTCGACTTGCTATTTTCTCGTGTTAAAAGGCGCATATTCTCAAATGAAAGGAGATTAAAAATAATTTGTTTAAAACGACACAACAGATGTACTGTTATATTTTACGCAAAGTTGAATATTACATCGTTTATTTTTTAAATTTTATTAAGTGGAATACTGTGAATTAACATGTTTCTAACTCCAAAAGCGTGACATCGCCTTCGAGATCTTACTTCTTCAACTGTATATCTAGCAACACAAATACTGTATTGTTTCATTTTACGTTGGTTTTCAAATTAACTCTTCTGTGAACAAGCGCCTTTTACATTTTACAACTATGTGGAATATTTCTAAGAGGAAGGCAATCGGAAACATTTATAGGAAACAAGTGTTATCCGCAGAAATTAAAACTGGTATTTTTTTTACCTGAAGTCAGGTAATATGTCATTTTAGGGCATGAAATGTATTTCAGTCAGCATATTAGGATAACATTCCCAATAACCGTTTCTCTTGTTTTATATCGATAATGGCATTCATAGGGAAATACCCGAAAATAACCTTTACAGAATTGTTTGTTTGAACAAATTTTCCAGCAGTCAAATTTCATTTAAAACAATTTTCCTATTTTATGGCACATAATCCGAACGGTAGCACATTGTTTCTTTTCAAGTAGAAGGGGCTGACCCCTTATCTATGGCCCTAATTGGACATCGTGCTTTATGACCAGATTACACAGGACTGCTACTGTCCATTTGCTGATGCCCTGTGGCGCTCTGGGGAGATTAAGACCACGTGTGTTATACAGGTATTGTCTTCTCGTTACGATCACATTAATATGTATTCATGTCGATCAAAGAAGCTCAATCAATAATAGGATAATATGAATCCATTGGAACAAATAGTCCTCGTAGGGATCTTTATCTCAGTGATTTCCCAGCAGGGTTCACGTTCTAGAACGAACCAACAGTGTACAGTACAAATAGTTCAATAAATCACGTATCCCACTAAACACGTTTTTATTTTAATCTTTAATCTTTTCATGTTTTATCGAGAACACAGATCACAAAGAAAATTGTCACTTTATTCATTTTATACCCGGTACCACTTTCAGTATTTGTCACATAATTGAATTGGACATCTTAGCTTTAAAGGGCCCGACTTCTTTAATCATACATCATTATCCCCCGCATGTATTTATGGTAGAGGAATTAATTCGGACAATTAATTACTCTGTTTGCTGAACATTGAAAGATTACTGTGTCGGCATTATTACTTACTTTGTTATGCAAATGAATGGTTCGAAAAGCGACAAAACATTCGAAAACTGCCTGTTCAATTACTTTTGACAAATAATTCCAAGTAGGAATTTGCAATCGATAATTGTTGCTATTATCAAGAACGGAAAGGTGGGACGGAATAACCCTTTACAGAACAGAGCAGAACAAATCTTTATTTTGACCCAAGAGCATAACATACACTTAGAGTTACACTAAAAGTAATAATAAAAATAACTTTCAAATTGAAAAAGAAATCTCATTGGGATAGATAGAGCGGGAGAGAGAAAAAGAAAGAAAGAAAGAGAGCGAAAAAGAGAGTGGGAAAGAGAGAGAGAAAGAGAGAAAAAGAGAGAGAGAAAGAGAGAGAAAAAGATAGAGAGAAAGAGAGAAAGAGAGAGAGAAAAAGAGAGAGAAAAAGAGAGAGAAAAAGAGAGAGAGAAAGAGAGAGAGAGAGAGAAAGAGAGGGAGAGAAAGAGAGAGAGAAAGAGAGAGAGAGGGAGAGAGAGAGAGAGAGAGAGAGAGAGAGAGAGAGAGAGAGAGAGAGAGAAAGAGAGAGAGAAGAGAGAGGAAGATAGAGAGAGAAGAGAGAGAGAGAGAGAGAGAGAGAGAGAGAGATGTCATTTCGTTAAGAGGACACATGCTCGGATCAATATACATTTAATCTAGCAGTATCACGGATAAGAAGCTGTGTAATTTATCCATGATACTATAGCATGAAAAGGAAAATAGAGAGAGACAATAGAAAAAAACCCAAGTATTGAATGATATGGTTAAAACAGAAAACAGTGTAATTATCAGTTTAATTGACGCATATTGTTCTCGGAAGGGATATTCTCAAACAAAAAACACAAAGTGGTCAATATGTTGGGAATAAAAGCCGTTGTTTGAAAGGGAATTTCTGGGTCACTAGTAAATCAAAATTAACATTACCTTTATAATATATGTTGATGAGAACGTGAGAACCACGTCTTAAATATTCGAAGTAATCAAAAAGTCCGGTGCGCGCCGTGTTTTCAGATTGGACTGACATATTACTCATGTTTGCAAAGATTGCTCTTAGCCATCTGCATTCCAAATCTTAATATCATCTCATCATTTGAACGTGTATCATATGTTTTTTTGAAACATAGTAAACATTAAAGAAATATGACAAATAACGAAAAAGAAAATAGGGGAGTGATGTTTTCCGAGGTTAATCCGTGAGCGGCATTTTGGTAAAACACCAACAATATTCGCCATCAATTCTTTCCGGTACTTCGTCCATATATTTAAGTTCTTTGCATACCATAAAAGAGTTTAATGTGTGTTCTTTCATCTGATACCTAGTTTGTTGTGTAAATTCTACAAATTCAACAAATAATTAAGTTAATACGGGAGCCTTGTTTTTCTTGTGTAACTGTAAACGGTTTCCAAGCAAAATCTTTTGCGACGGGACGTACAAAAAAAAACGCCCATCTTTAACAGGCCATATCTCGGTCATCAATCAACCAATTTTAACAAAACTAACATCATATGAAAGGAAAAAGTGTCTTCTAAAATAACATACCACATAATGTACAGTCATTGAACAAATAAAAAAGTTAGTAGGGGGCGCCGTGTTTTCCGAACTTGAATCTGTAGTGAGTCGAAATGGCTGGAGTAATACTCATGTTTGAACAGCCATTTCTCAGCCATCTTTCGTCCAAATTTCAAATATTAAATATCATTTGAAAGGTAATTTTATGCATTTTCAAAATATATCATAGTTAGAAAAATATTATTTAGAACAAAAAATATAATAGGGGGCGCCGTGTTTTTCAATCTCAATTTTTAAGCGACATTTTTGTAAAAAATATTGCCCATATTTGACATGCATTTTCTCGGTACTTGGTGAACATATTTTAGATTTTCAAACACCACCAGAAAGTTCAGAGTGTCTTCTTTCATTTGGTACCAAGTTTGTTGAGATATATCCACAAATAAAAAAGTTAACAGGGGGCGCCGTGTTTTTCTTCCGTAATCGCGCTATAACGGGGTAGGCGCCATGTTTTATACCTGTCCGTTAGATCTAACGAAGGGTTTTCCTGGTTTGGTACCCCGTCTTGTGTATCACATTCGTTACCAGCAATCAGGACGAAAGAACCAGCAATTCAGGGATTCTGACAGTTCTTCATTTTGTTGATGGTATCTTGAGACCAAAACATGATGATTCAAAGTCTAATGATACATTGGTATGGTATTGCTCGTTATGTTTTTCCAAATGCCAGAACAAATATTTGATATCTACTCAGCTTGTTTGTCGTTAAATGGCTGATTAGACGAAACGCCCTGGCTAGGAATGATTGATTCGTAACAACATGTTTTCGCTCCTTTCTACCAAAACATGGCATTGTGCCATATATTTTAATGGTTTACTCAAGCAAGCTTTTCCCCTTTATTGATAAATGACCCAAACATATATCCATTAGATAAGTGGATTATCATAGTTTTTGTTTGGATGAATCATAACTGGCTTGAAACCATCCCTAGAGAGTAATATTTTAGTGTATAAACAGCTTTCAAATTTGGTCAAACTTATTTGATGCGAACGGTAAATATTGACAAGTTTTTTAATCGGGATATATCTCCCGTCACGTAAATCTTTCCAATCATTCATTTGATGGAGGACGCTGCGACTTAAATTTTATCGCACCCTTTGAGGACCGATATCTCCTTTATTACAGTAAAATATCAAATGACATTACTCACAGTTATGAATTAATCCAGTTATGAATTAATCCGTTTTTATTTGATCCAAACACGAAGCTTGTTGGTATTCCTCATATTTATTTTGTAAGAACAGTTTAATTGACGGTAGTTGACGATTTTTTCTGCTCCAGATAAACTTCCATTGCGCAAGTGCACCGGAGTGTAAAAAACCTAATTTAGCGTTTTTAATTGTTTAACGGCAATTAATGCCATTATTTGGTGGTATATAAGTTTATTCTACATATCTTGTCTTATCAATTGACTTTGAATGGCTGTTTTGTGCTTTAAAACTGAAAACCTGGTTTTGATTTTTTCCTCCACTGTTTGGATTGTGCGAAATTTTGGCGTTAGATTGCCCCATCAGAAAATAAAAAGCAATCGTCACGTCAAATTATTTTGACTACTTTCAAATTCACAGAATAGTGATAACAATTTCATAAATACAATGCCAAGTTCAATATTTGCGCTGCAAGGTTTCTAACCTTGGGAAGATTATGAGGGGTGGCCCCTGATTTCTTAATTTTTGTTTGTTTTAAAAGAAATACCAATACATATCCAGCTTTTCCTGAGATCTTAAATGCATTAATTCATGAACTATACAGATGGAACATTTAAGTGGATCAAAAGGCGGAAGATAATTATTGAGAAAGAAACATCAAACTTTTTTTATTAAATAATAAAGAGAAAGATCAATCGCCTCATCAATTGAGTTCAATGACCTTTGTGTAGAGTGCTTGTTGTCTAATGAAACTTGATTAGTTCACAGGCAGTCATTTGCCTAATAGAGGGTACTTTCATTTCATTAATCACAGTACATTGTGTTACAGTTTGGGGTCTATACCCAATTTTCTTGTATGCAAAATTTAATGTGCATATTACCCACCCTTTACACTGCCATGGACGGGGTTGGGTGTCAGGATGGGGGGTAGTCAAAATGATTTGACGTGAAGATTACCTTTTATTTTCAAATGGGTGACGAGAGATATTGCCCGATGCAAAACTTTCTCAATATTTCCTGATTGCGTTAAATAAGTTTGACTAGATGGGGTATATTCAATTCAATTAAAAAATGTTAAACGTATCTATAAATGTGTTTTAAAAGAAAACTGAAATATATCATGTTTTTGGTAAGATTCGCCTTCCGAAATAAGTATACAATGTTCATTGTTTAGCTTAAAATATAAAGATTTCTTTATCTTTGATTAAAAAATAATTTTTTTAAAATCGACACGTTATCAGTTATTTTCACATCTCAAGAACTATACAGGGCTTTGTCACGTTATATAACAGGGGCCTAAAAAAGGCTACTTCCCAATTGGAAATTTCTTTAGAACCATGCAGTTTTCCCAAAATTTCGAAGTTATACCAGCTTGTTGGCTTCCCAATTCAGCAATTTCAGCGACAAAATTTCCCAAATTCAACAGGCTTGGGCCTCTTCCCAATTTATGGAAAAAAAGCCCTGCTATGTAAAATAAATCTACATAAAACCTCCTAACATATCAGTCTAGTTTAATACTTTTACCGAAACTGTCATTTACTGAACTTAACTGTAATCCGTTGGTTGGAGCTCTATCTGGCTACATGTCCCTTCTTGATGTGTATTACATTTTCTCTCATTTTTCTTGTCCTTCAGGTCATAGAAAAGCTGTCCCTGTGCCATGGTATGCCTGTGTGTTTTCAAACCAAGGTCTTGGTATCTCCTTTACTATGACTGTTCCATGGGAAGTGGAAGAGAAGTCTGACCCACAAACCAACACGGAGAGAAAACTCGGACGAATCTTCATCAACTTTGATTTCTCTTCACTTTTTTCTGTTCCGCCAAGCATATTTATCTTTGTTAATCCAGATATAGATAATGGACCTGAATATCTTAACCTACACAGTCAAACAAAATGTGACTCAAAAGCATTGGTGAAAGATAGATCTGGGAGGAAAAGTTCTAAAAAGTGTGACAGTCATTCATCAGATTTTCTCTTTCTCTATTGCTATGAATATAGACAATGGTTCAACGGATTTGACAGTAATTATGTTCTTTATGAACTAGTTGAAGTTTTATGTGTGTTTGTGACACAACATGTTAACAATGCTGGTCTTAAAAGCATTTCTCTACATCCAAGTATTAAAACATGCGGAAAACACAGAAAGTCATTGCTAAAATCAAGTTTTTATGGAGTGACAGATGATGGGGAAGTATCAGACTTTTTCACAGACTTTTTTTCATTTGAAGGAATATATACGGATATGATTACACATCAGTAGCTTTTTAATTTGTAAACCATTGGAGATATGTCTGAGATTAGTAATACAATCAAGAGCTATGGATGAATATTTTAACAACTCCTGTCCAGGGCAATCAACTTCACATGAAGACAAAAAGTACGAGCTGATTCGTTTGGGAACTTTCTCCCAATGGCCCAACTCCAGTTCGCAGTATTCCACAAGACTTGCGAGGGCTGGATTTTTCTATGAAGGAAATGCTGATGAGGTTCGGTGCTATGTCTGTGGTGTGAAGAAGTCAGGTTGGTTAGAGACAGATGACCCTATCATTGTGCATAAGCAGCTGAGTATGGACTGTCAGTTCTTCTCAACGACTCCAGATAATATTCCCGTGCAAAGGGAAACCAATGGGGCAGATTCTGAGCTCATCCAACGGCTTGACAATCTGGAGTTGGGAGACTTGTCGGATTTAGATGGAGGTTCAAGTGAGATTATTAAGAGAATAAATTCAACCCCAACAACCAATGGAGAAAATTGTGAAGGAGAGAAGTCTGAACAATTTCCGCACTCAAGATCTGCCAATGATGTGGGCCAAAGTTCTGTCCCCAACCATGGGCAGTTTTCACTAGTTACTGATTCTGTAGGGACCTCTGTACCAACAAGAAGTACATCCTTACCTAGCTCAGTGATTGAGAGAAATCAGGCAGATTGTTTAGATAAAATTGCAGCAAAGTCTCATATAGCATCCGGTACGAAGAATAAAATGAGCCCTCCACCTAATGTGGGAGGGGCTTCTATTAATGTTGGTGCTAAATCTTTCGATTTGGGTAAACTCCGTTACGAAAAGAACCGTTTAGAAACATTTGAGAAATGGCCAAGAGATGTGAAGGTTCCACCAACCGAATTGGCAAAATCTGGATTCTTTTACACAGGCTTTGCAGATCGCGTTATGTGTGTTTTTTGTAAGGGAGCGTTACGAAATTGGGAGGAAGGGGATCGTCCAAATGTGGAACATCGGAAACACTTCCCGAAATGCCGTCATGTTCTTGGCCTCGAGGTGGGAAACGTGCCGTCAGCGGTCGTTCCAAAGAAACAGGAACAGATACGGAAAGACAAATTATCGAAGGATGTAGTGTTTTCCGTTGACCATGCTAAACTAGGAGAGCTCGGTATTATAACAGATAAGCCCAAAAATCCGAGATATTCGATATACAGTGAAAGACTAAGCACCTTCAAGGGGTGGCCCTCCACCAAAGATCAAACTCCGGATAATTTGGCTGAGGCGGGGTTCTTTTATGCAGGTAAGGCATTTGATCTGTGTAATCCATTACCAAACAATAAAGACATTTGACCAGTTTGTTGCAGGCGACTCTGGAAAGCATTGTGGGAAAAGGTGAAATTGCTCTTAACGAGCAATTTCACCTTTTCCCATAATGTTTTCTGCACTATCATGGAGATGATGGAGTAAATGTGAGATCTACAGAAAATTCCACCTTTCAAAAGTAAGAAATTATACAATATAGTGATATGAGTCACAAAACATTTTATTCATGCTATCTCTAGAACAGTGAACCTACTATGGTGTATGATGAAACTTTTTATGGTCTCTAAAACGATTGGTCTAGACACATTTGCTATATTAAAGATCTGATTTGTGCTGTTAAAAGCTGTTTAAAGCTGTCTGCTGCATTAGATTAAAAAAATAATCTGATGGTTTTAACAAGTTTTTAACAAAATTTATGAGAAGAATTGTTAAGACGGAAAAATTCAAATTTAAGAAAATAAAGAAAAATAAAAGTGAGCTTTTATGGAGTTAAGGTTGAGCATTGTTTTCTAGTGTTGTTTTTATTTTTTTATGTGTTTTACATCACGTCAACATTATTTCAGTTATATAGCGATGCCCGACTCTTAATGATGGAGGAAGACCCATATTCAACTACCCATAAGGGCTGGTCAAGGCGGGTAGAACCATCAGCATTCCGTAAGTCAGTCGGGAGACTGCCTCTCATGAAAATCCATATCCCTCTCAGGATTTGAACCCAAGCGAAGGGGGGCCATGTTATTTCAAGTTCTATACTCTAACACTAGGCCACGGAGGCCCCCCTCTAGTGTTTTATAATATGATATATTTTTCCAGGGTTCGGTGACAATGTGAAGTGTTTCTACTGTAATGGTGGTCTTCGAAACTGGGAACCAGGTGACGAGCCCTGGATAGAGCATGCTAAATGGTTCAAGACGTGTCCCTTCATCAAACAAGTGAAAGGGGAACCGTTCATTTTGCAGGTCCAACATCAGAAGAACAGGGAGGCGTCCATTCTGTCTCAGCTGAATCCCTCGGGGGTAGGATGATGTGTTGTTTAATAGTACTAGTTATATTAGCTATAGTAAATTACTGACGCAGGTCCCATATGGGTTCTCTTCGTCAGTGCCGTTCCAACATTTCAAAGTTAATGCTGTTTAATTTTTCGGTTATGCATGGGGCATTCCTTGAAGCAATTCCTTTGTTGCATTCATTGGAGCATGCTCGGCAATTTTCTTAAAACAGATTTTTGTGGTATCTGCTTTCCAAAACCATAAATACCTGATTCATGTTGATGAAGAAAGATATTCAGAGTAGTAAACAGGTTTGATCACAGGCCAGCTGCCAACCTGTTTGGAAAAGGATGAAGTGATTTCCAGCACTTTAAGGGTTAACTAGTAGTTCTGTAAGTACTGTGGAAGGAGTCCATTACTATCATGCAACTTTTTTTTTTTATCTGTCCAACAGGGGCCTTTAAAGTGCACCCTTCCAATTGAAAAATCTGTCAAGCCATGAAGGTTTTAGGTTTTCAAATTTAGCAATATCAGTGAAACTTTTCCTAAAATCAACTGAACTAGGCATATTCTTAATCGAATGGGAAAAGTCAGCGCTTATTTGTTTTGTTTGGTAAAATGGATAAACTTTGGAAAACAATTAGTATGTCTGTTTTATCATCAGAATACTTCATACAGAATTCTGTGACTATTCCAATTTGAAAGTAGAAACAAATGGCACATACAACTAATCAAAAAATGCTTCTTATCTGCGTAATTGGATAGCTACCATTGTTGAAAAAGGAACATAATTCTCAAAATGAGCATTTTTTTCTTTTTGACATTTTTTTTTCTTAAGTTGTTTGGTTATGTTCATGTGGTCAAGCAATGACTAGTTTGGCAAAAGAATTATTTCTGTTCTGATTTTATAAGAAAATTCTCCGAACATTTTTTTCTTCTTTTTATTATTTTTGTCATCTGCTGTTTCTTGCAATCTGGAACAGTCATATTTCCATAAAGGGAAAGGGTCAAATCTCTACACAGAAGTACCATAGATGTGCAATATTTCACCTATCATAATGGCGATACTATTTGCAGGAATCAAGCCAGCGTGAGAAAGGACATACACCAAGAAGGCTACCTCTACAGAGTGATCTGTGTAAGTCAAAACACTGTGACCTTTCATCAAAGGTCATGACCTTGCATCAAAGGTCATGACCTTGCATTGAAAATAGAAAATGAGGGTGACATTGGTGCAGTCTACATAGGTGGAGTGTTGGCCTCTTGTACCGAGGGTCCCAAATTCAATCCCTGTGAGGTGAGGCTAAAAGTGCAATAACTTGCCCACAAATTGGCCCGAGTACTGGTGTTATATCAAGGAAGCACTTATCAGTAGTGAATTTTAATCGGCTTCAAGCTTCCATTACAATCTTTAGAGAATAAATAAGTTTAAAAAACTATAAAACATAAAAAAGGTATCTCTACAACCCATAATGCAGTCAATCCTTACAGCAATACATCAAAAATTGAGGTCAAATTATTGTTGAAATTTTATTGTGTGCAGTGATTTGTCATCTCAATATTAGTGATAAATAATAGTTTGTTAGTGATTTTTGCTCCTATTAGGTGAGGTGAAAATTGCCGGGGACTTACCAACAAATCAGTGTGAGATCTGGTGTAGTATCAAGGAAGCAGTCAACAATAGTGAATGTAATAATCTTTTTAAAAGTTTCCGTCACAATCTGTGTAAAATAAATAAGTTTAACACTTTACCAAACACCAAATTTTCGACTCTCAAATATAAAGAGTTTGCAGACGACATTTCAAAATGTGATGGAATTGAAAAATAATCTGATAGGACAGAAAACATTGTGGGAAAAGGAGAAATTGCTCATTAGGAGCAGTTTGTCCTTTTCCCACAATGTTTTTCAGAGTCGTCTGCAACTAACTGGTCAAATGTCATTATTGTTTGGTAATGGGTTAAACTTAGAGTTTTTCAGTTTAGTTCAATAATAAATTCAATGAGGAGAGGTCTTTATTGTTTACCAAAAATTATGGAAGCCTGTAATAGATTCAATGAGGAGAGGTCTTTATTGTTTACCAAAAATTATTGAAGCCTATAATAGATTCAATGAGGAGAGGTCTTTATTGTTTACCAAAAATTATGGAAGCCTGTAATAGATTCAATGAGGAGAGTTCTTTATTGTTTACCAAAAATTATTGAAGCCTGTAATAGATTCAATGAGGAGAGGTCTTTATTGTTTACCAAAAATTATTGAAGCCTGTAATAGATTCAATGAGGAGAGGTCTTTATTGTTTACCAAAAATTATTGAAGCCTGTAATAAATTCAATGAGGAGAGGTCTTTATTGTTTACCAAAAATTATTGAAGCCTGTAATAGATTCAATGAGGAGAGGTCTTTATTGTTTACCAAAAATTATTGAAGCCTGTCTATTTCAGTGGGCTTACAGCGGGTTGAGGAGCGTGAGATCCGAGCCCGTATGGACAGTGCCTTGGTTAAGGTAGTGAAGTCAAAGGGAATGGACTCGGATGTGATAGCCAGGGTGTTACGCAACAGACTTTTACAGGAAGGTGGGTGGGCAATGGTTTTTTGGCTGGATATTTATATAGAATAGCACAGCTAGAGTGATCATTCAACATCATATATATACTACAGTGTTCTCAATAAGCATTAATTGAAGAGGTCAAAACAAAATCTGAACAGGCAACTTGGAGGGGGGTCCATGGTGGTTCTTAACATCTCTGCGAATTTGAACCTGCCAAAACATAATTTGAAGCAGTCATTTTGGCATGTGGCCTGTTCTTATTGAGAACACTATACATATGACTGAATAGAGTTGATGATGACATGTATGTACATGCAACTGTTAAACCAAAGAAATATGACATAAGAAGAGATTGAAGCAATTTAGCTTTGTAGATCAAACTCTTAAAAAAAGTGTTTTCTTTCAACAGTCATAAAAATTATTTTTGTCTAATTTTTTCATATTATCTTGTTTTAATGCATATTTTATCTGATTTCTTCATATAAACTCCTTTTGATGCATGTTTTATCTCATTTTTACATATTTGCTCCTTCCTTTCCTCTTTGACCTGTCACAAAGTTTCATATCAAGGAATTGGTATAGAAGAGTTTCTTCAACTTCTAGGTGATGATTTTTCAAGTGCCACAGACTTGATTGAAGCCATATTTAAACAAGAGGAAGAAGACAAAAGGCAACCAAATGTGTCTGACCCCAATGAAGGTCAAGAAGATGCAAATGCTTCCCGATCAGTGGAAAATGATGAAACATCTGCAGACAAAGATCAGGAACCGGCCTGTGAAAATGAGGCTGATACTGGGAAAAGTGGTATAGTTTCTACAGAAATTAAAGGTAAATAATCTAATTTGAACACATTTCTCTAGATAATATAATTCAACACTCTACCAAATGTTAAATTTTTGATTGTCCAAAATTGAAAGAGTTTGCAGACAGCATTTGAACATGACATGGAATTGAAAAATAATGTTTTCCATAGTCATTTGCAACAAACTGGTCAAATGTCGTTATGGTTTGATAATGGGTTAAAGCAGTAATTGTAAGGGAACAGTTTGTCTTTGCTATTGAAATACTTTTTGCACATATTTGATAAGAATAACTCACTTTTAGCTTGGCAACACAGATATTGATAGATGTGTTACTATCCCATTTGTTTGGGACCCAGTAATAATTTTACTACAGTTATGTGGAATTGCAAACTTTAAGTTTTATTTATTCCGACTGTTCAAAGCCAATGGATTAAGAACTCAAAACACGTTTTACTTGGGAAGACTAATTTTGAATGAGAAACCTATTTCTTAATGGCTTTTTGTAAGAAATATGTAAGATAAATTATATTTCACTAGTTTTGATTGTAAATCTATTTGATTTGCAGAAAATGATGTTGAAGAGGCAGAAGATAAGACCAAGCTGTGTGACCCAAAGAAATCTTGTGAGAAAAATTTAAAACTTGTCGGTTTCAATAAATTAGAACAGTTTTCATTGGTCATAAAGAATACACTAAAAGCCCCGTATGGAATACTTTGATTGGACTAAACTAAAAGCCAAAGAGAAGAAAAGCCTTTTTGTGGCAAATGAAGTCTTTTTGTGGCAAATGAAATTTTAATTTTGAAATGAAGTGAACTACCAGTACTTTGGAACTGAGTCCATGACATTGTGTCAGTAGTTAGGTGAAGTAACTTATGTGACCCTTGTAATTCAATTGTAGTGTTTTCTTAGTATCTTCCCTTGAATAGAGCAAACTGTATTGGTTAATACACATACTTTGTTTGCAAATAACCTTTTATTCATATTGCAACAAAATGTTTCTTATTTGTCAAGAAATATTTTTGGAGCAGTTTCTTGTTTGAATAAGTACTTTGAAAATCACCCATTTTACTGAGTGGATGGCATATTATTTTCTTGCACTGATTATACATTACTCCAAACTTTGGGTTCACAGCAAGCTAATTATTACTCCATCACAAAAGTAAATGACCAACCCATGGTCTTGCTCTGATACTTTGATCAAATTTGGTACATCTTAAAGGGTCTTATTGGGCCCAGTGGTGAAGGTGGAAGCCTTAGAACTCTTTAATCCATGGCTTGAGCCCCACTGGCATCTCTGTTTTTGTTTGAAAAGGCACTTCAAAGCCCTAGCCAGTAGAGCTGGGAATGGTAGCAATTTACTACTTGGGTACCTGAGGGGATATTGTTCTCTCTTAGATCATTTAATTCATTTTCTCCCTTAAATCCATAAGTTTTCCCTCCCCTCAATTACCTTTCAAATGTTGAAGGGCTGTGAGTAATGGTTCCAGGTGCCCTACCAGCCAGGTACTGGTAAATTCAGGAGAGCCATAACATAACTGAAATATTGTTGACACAGCATTAAGTCGATATTAATATATGCACATCTTACCCCATTACTTCAAATGGTGTGATTGACATATTACATTCATGCATTGGCCTCTCAATTTGCCTCATATAATTCCAGCTGATGACTTAGAGAAAGAGAACATAGACTTGAAGGAGCAGCGCCTCTGTAAGATTTGTATGGCCAACGACTCCAGCATTGTGTTCCTTCCGTGTGGACATCTGGTCGCCTGCGCAGCCTGTTCCCCTGCCTTGGACAACTGCCCCATATGCAGGGAGCCAATACAAGGGTTTATAAGGACTTTCATAGCTTAAAGTTCTGGACAAATTCTTAAATACATGGAACTAATACACCAATTTATGTGGACATATATAAACTATGGTTTTGGATAACTCTCGTTTATTGAGGTAACCAAGACCAGGGTTTATAAGGACATATAAAACTTGGGGCTTTGGATTATCAATGCAGGTAAAAAATCAAGGGTTTCAAGCACTTTTATAGCTAAAAGTTATGTACAACAGTCATATAAGCAGGAAATAAAACAATGGTTTAAAAGGACATTTATAGCATAAGGTTTGAACCACTGTAAATACCATAAGCATGGAACCAATACAAGGATTTATTTGAACATTTATATGAGGCGTTGGACATCTGTCCTTTAAGCCAGAAACCAATGCAAGGATTTATATGAATATTTATCGCATAAGGTTTTGGACAACTGTCTCAAATGCAAGGAGCCAGATTGACACTTATTGTAGCATGTGGTTTTGGATGCCTGTCCCATATTTAGGGAACCAATATAAAGATTATAAGGACATTTATAGCATAAGATTTTTGACAGATCATTTTCAATATGCAGGGAACCAATACAAGGGTTTAAATGGATATCTTTAGCTTAAGGGTTTGGGGGACTCGTATGCAGGGAATAAATATGAGTATTTATACAGAAATCTTTAGCTTTAAGTTTTGCATTTATTTATATGGGTTTTACATTGTGCCAACATTATTTCAATTATTATGGGATGCCTGACTCTTTATGATTGAAGACCCCATGGTCAACTGCCCATAAGAGCTTGTCAAGCCGGTTAAACCATCGGCTTTCTGTAAGAAAGTCAGGAGACTTAGAGGGTGGCCATGTCATTTCAAATTCTGTACTCTTACCCTTATAATGCTGAGTAATTTTATTTTTTTTTATTTTATTTTTTTTATGGGTTTTACATCACATCAACATTATTTCAGTTATGTAGCCATGCCCGACTCTTAATGATGGAGGAAGACCCCATACTCAACTGCCCATAGGGGCTGGTCAAGGCGGGTAGAACCATCGGCATTCCGTAAGTCAGTCAGGAGACTGTCTCTCATGAACATCCATATCCCTCTCAACTGTTTTTTTGTGTCGTCTGCTTTCCAAAACCTTAAATATCTGCTTAATTTTGTTGAGGAAAGATACTTAGAGTAGCGAACAGCTTAGATCACAGGCCAGCTGCCAATTTACTTGCAAATTGGCGGCTGGCCTGGATCTCACCTATTTGAATATGCATGAAGTCCATTCCAGAACTAAAAGGGTTTAACACTAGGCCAAGGAGGCCTCCTTAGGTTTTTGACTAATGCATCCTATACAGGGAGCCAATGCAAGTATTCATGAGGTTTGTAGAAATCCAATGCATCACAGGAAAGGAATGAAATAATGAAATGTAAATAACATCTTTTGTATCTCTCTGTGTTTATATCATTCAAAGATCTTTCTATATTTCACACACAGAAGCCATTTTTTTTGTTAAATATTCCCTCTTAACCCATTACCAATCAGCAACGACATTTGACCAGTTTATTGCAGACGAGTTTGTAAAACATTGTGGGAAAAGGAGAAATTGCTCTTTACAAGCAATTTCTCCTTTTCCCACATTCTTTTCTGCCCTATCGGAAGATTATTTTTTAGTTTCATCACATTTTGAAATGTCGTCTGCAAACTCTCTCAATTTTGGACAGTTGAAAACTTGGCATTTGGTAAAGGGTTAAAGCATTATGTGTCCTGTCTAAATGGAAAGCAAAATAAGAGAAAAGTTAAAATGATATTTGATCAGTTTTTTTCAAATGGAATAATTGATCTAAATGATTTTTATATCCTTTTTTTCTTTTACGATGTCACCGCCAATTCTCTGCTGTGTTTAAACTAATACATGAAATGATTTCTAAGGCATGTGTTTGATTGAGTTCATCTTGTTTAGAATACATTCTGTGATTCAAATAAAACTGTAATGTACTTTGTGAGATAACGCTTTCTTTGGTTAGATTTTAGAAGATTTCGATGTCACAGGAACAACTTGTAAATCCATTTTTATTTACAGTACACTGTACCAGACAAATCCATGTATATGTTTATATAATTATCGCCTGTATTTTGACAGAAAGGTATCCTGTGAAATTTTAGTATAAATCATTGTTTGAATTTGTCACCGTAGTGTTGCTTCCTAAGGTGATATCTGATGAACAGGTCCAGTAACAAAAAAAAAGTGTATTGTAATACACACTTTCTTGTTTTGGTTTTTGTTACTGATACCTCGAGGGTTTAATGCAATACTATAGTAAGTGCTTCATGTTTATGAAGCACTTACTCTAGTCTTGCATTGAACCCTCTACCTGTGATCCGACGGTCAAAGCAAGTTATGTATCGACTTTTGAAATCCAAAGGGTTGATCTCAATATCACAAAGAAAGTTTTTATACCAGTACTTGACATTTTCCATCTGCTGTTAACTTCAATTTAGAGCAGTCACAAAATTATAAGGAGTTGAAGGGTCATTTCATTTGCAAACTCAACAGCAGTAGAAGTGATATTGATATCAAGGGTTCAATACAAGACTTTCTGGAAGAACTTTCTATAGTCTTGCATTGAACCCTTTGATTATTGTCATGATCGTTTATTTTTTGGCTTTTTTATACTTAAGTGTTATTGTTTTATTTATTCATTACTGATGTTACCATAGTAAAATCAAGGGGTCAGTCCTTCCCTCATGTTAAGCCTTTTCTAAATACTATAGTCCTGCATTGAGCCTTTAAAATGTATCAATCTTTATTCATATCTTAAGCCTTGACAAGTGCTTTTTTCAACTACCTCCTTTCCCCTCTATTAATGTTAATTGACCAGTTGTTAAAACACTTTGAAATGATAATTAATAAATAGTTTGCCAATGACTGATTACACAAGCTCCTGGAAATGCCTATTCTGTCCAATATACCATATTGTGAAAAAAAAACTCCAACAAACATAAGGGAGAGGAATTTGTTGACTAGTCAATCAATTAGGTTTTAACCCATAACCAAACAATAAGGACATTTGATGATATCGGTGCTCATAACAGGCAATTTCTCCTTTTCCTACAATGTTTTCTGCCCTGTCCGAAAATCATTTTTCAATTTCATCACATTTTGAAATGTTGTCTGCAAACTCTTTCAATTTCGGACTGTCAAAAATATGGCGTTTGGTAAAGGGCTAAAGTACTACAAGCAAGAAGCTTTCTATAACCCCTTATCTGACCATCCTAGTTATATGGGTTGTTTTGATAGTTACAATACATGTGCAATACATATTATTTAGTTTCGTGCAACACTATCGAATAATTGATATTCAATTCTTTCCTCAATATGAATGATTGCATCATTATGTGTTTTAGCGCACTTAGAAGACTTAGGCAACTATTATGACAAATGGATGAATAAACAAGATTTTAACAACTTCCATGTTAATAAAGAAAAATGGGCCACGTCACGGGAAAAGGGGCACTTGGATATAGCAAACAGTGTAGCCCCAGACCAGCCGCCACGTCACTGACGTGGCGGCTGGTCTGGGGCTACACTGTTTGCCATCTTAGAGGACATCCAGTTATACCTTTAAATAAATACAAATGATAACTGTCGTGACTAGATGCTGGAATAATAGCGCTAAGAAAGAGCTGAGTCAGCGGTTTTTATTTATGTCCAAGTGCCCCTTTTCGCGTGACGCGGCCCAAATACCTATGTTGAGCAATTTCTACATTCATCCAAGTTTCTATCAAATATATTAAAGGATATGTTACTATTCATTCAGTGAGATTATTGTCTGCTGTCTCTCATGTTTTATCAGACACAAAATCCCAAATGAGGGGATGGGTTAATGATAATTGATCATTTACCAAGAAATCACATTGAATGGCACCTGTTGTCGAATATTTGACAGAGATCTTTGGGAATCTTGTAACAAATGAAGACCGTTCCATGATATGTTGTAAACAAACTATTAGCATACTCCATTTCAAAATTATTGTGCACTTTAGGTCAATCTTGCTCTCATGCAATGTTTATGTTTCAATTGATTGATTAGAGTTACCAACCGTTGCTTTTAGCCTATATTACATGTTTAAATTTTTTAAATTCGGCCGTATACTTTGTTGGACCTATAACATAATCGACATAAGGGGTTCCGATCAGAGTTACCAACCGTTGCATTTAGCCTATATCACATCTTTACATTTTTTTTAAATTCGGCCGTATACTTTGTTGGACCTATACATCCTGCAACAAAAGTGCCTTCTTGCCACGATGCAGACCAGGATTGTGAAATCCAGGCCAGGTTTCACGAAATGACTTAAGACACCTATTTTGCTCAAGACTCAGTTTCTTCCTCAACTTTCTGTTGAAACTGAGCTTCTTTCTGAGTTGTGTTATAGGAAAAAACTCAAACTGGGTCTGCTAAAAAACCCAGTTAGAGTTGCACATTATGAATTAGCCCGCAACCTGACTTAACTTTTCGCTACATACACATGAAATAAGCGACTCAGCCGAGTCAATATTTGTGAAAGATGACTTGTGCTCGAAACTCAGCTGAGTGAAATAAGCGACTTAAGATTTTTAGCTGTTTAAAGCCGAGTTAGTTTTTTAGGTGTTTAACCCATTACCAAACATTAACAAAAATCAACTACTTTGTTGCAGACGCCTCTGGAAAACATTTTTGGAAAAGGAGAAGTTGCTCCTTTTCTCCCAATGTTTTCTGCCAAATCAGAAGATTATGTTTTTATTTCATCACATTTTGAAATGTCATCTGCAAACTCTTTCAATTTTGGACAGTTGAAAATTTTGCTTTTGGTAAAGGGTTAAAACAGAGTTTTTCGTGAAACTAAGGCCAGTAACTCAATCAAGGTCTATTGAGATTGATGTCATTTGAGAAAGAATGCAAAAAGATTGTCTTTTTTTCATAAGATGTTCAATTAACAAATATGTAGCCTAAAGCCTGTGCAAATAAAATGTTTATAAAGTATTGATCTTTTTTGTTTTCATTACGTATTTGCAAATAAAGTAGTTCGAAAACATAATTATGTCATAATTGAAAAAAACGAGCTTGAAAATTTGTTGTATTCTAAATGTATAACACAGTACATTCTATGCCATAGAGTGTATAGTATACTGGCATATGCAATAAAGATTCACCATAGAGTCTACGGTAGATCTTTATTGCATATCCCACTATATGGAATATATATCTTTAATTGCCATTTTATGGTCATAATATGTAACAAAGTTTATTTAATTACATGTACTCATAAATGTTGCACAGACAGAATGAGTTCCTTCACTTCAACACATTTATTCCACACCTTTTTTCATAAGTTTAAAAAAAAAACTGGCAAATTTGGGATCTTTCTAGAAATTGAAATTGAAAAACTATTTAACATGCTCCAACACTCTTCACCGCTTACTCCATAATACCTCACATTGATTTATCCTGTCACTAGTGTCATTTTGAGACCGATAACTAGGTGCCGTATAACATTTGTGATATCCGGCACTAACCATATTAGAATACATGCATGCGACTAATCATGATGTCATAAGAACGATATGACGTCATGTTTGCATCATTCTCTACTTATTTTTTCCGTTTTTCTCCTGTTTTATTTACATCTTGTTGTTTGAAAGAATATATAAAGCTAACAGGATAAATAGAATAGATGGTTGATGTCTTTGAATGGGAAAAGTTATCGGGCTCGGCTTCGGATTATTATCCGTTTCGCCTTCGGCTCACCGGATAATATTCCAAAGCTTTGCCCAATAACATTTCCGATTCACGACATCAACCATCTATTCTCTATATATCTGCTGCAGAAGACTTTAGAAACCACTGCAAAAAAAGGATTAGTTGCTCCTTATGAGCAGTGTATCCTTTTGTTACAATGGTTTCTTCCAAACAACACAAGATAGACACCAAGTCTACATGATATTTTTCTTACTTGAATCATATAGTTTCCTGTGGCTTCCAATTTGGATCGTGGCCTAGTGGTTAGAGTACAGAAAATCAAATCACATGGTCCCTCTCCGTATGGGTTCGAATCCTGGTGACAGCATTTGGGTTTTTATAAGAGGTAGTCTCCCATCTGACTTACAGAATGCTGATGGTTCTATCCGGCCTGACACTCTTGTATGGGGTTTTCTTCCATTATTTATAGTAGGGCATTGCAACTTTACTGAAATAATGTTGACACGATGTAAACCCATATGAACAAATATTACAGTTTGGACTAGTTTCAAATACCCATATATGGGTGAATGGGGTCAGAGATTTGGAATTATAGAAAATAGATGGTTCTACTGACATGCTTGATCAAGTAAATCAGTAATCGTTATCTCCTGGTACCTGCAGGCGCGTAGGTGGGCTTACACAAGTAGGCTCATGCATGAAATTATTTTCTGACAGTATACTTGGTCTAATAACTTGTGTCACATTTTGTTTTTCTTGAAGTTTTTCATGTGACTTTTGCAATACATTAGCCTAGTACTAGTGAATCTAAAAGGGCCATAACTGAAAAACTGTTGACAAAGAAAAAGTTGTAATTTTCAGAAAATAGATGGTTCTTCAAAAGTGCTTGACCAAGTTGACCATTAAATGTAAATCTATGGGTTTTGCATGGCCCAAAGGTTAAGTCGGTGGACTTCTAACTCTGTGGTCTCTGTTTTAGCCCCACCGGTACCGTTAGTTTTCATGGAAGTGTCCTTAGGCAAGGCACTTCAGAGCCATAGTTAAAAGGCAAATAAACCCAATACCAATTTAAAAACTTGTGATTTTCCTCCATCTTTAATGAGCCGTACATTGCAATAACACCTGAAAATCATTGCAACGTAAAACCTCAAAGAAAACAATTCTTGGTTTGTGCGCACATGTAATGAAAAGATTAACAAAAGAAAGTCTTGAAAGTCTCTAAAAATTCTACTACATAAATGCTTCACATATAATATACACAAGTTCACATTGACTAGATCCGCTTCAAACTGGTCTGTTGGTAGTACTTGTTGGAGCTCCTCACACATCCTCTGAAAACAGATAAGATGAACAACATGTTTACATGTATATTCAATTTGTATTCCATATAGAGGTACATGTATCTTGAAAACCTCTTTCCAACAACATGAACTGCTTACTTATTTTTTGTCAAATTTAGGAAAATATTAGTAAAGTTTCAGTTGATGCTTTTGATAAGGTCTTAATTCTACATCAGCTTTATGACTATACTGGAACACTTTTGATACTCTATATGGGATTAATTCCACTACCGGAACATCATCCTACTTGCTGAGTCTTGACTGTTCATTGAAAGCAAGTTCAAGTAGGAATAAAGATGTCATGATATCTGTTCTTGGCCTATATTCTTTCTAATGTTTCAGTAAAGTCACCAGGACATGATTAACTTGTCTCTCACCACTGGTCAAATTTGCTTAAATGGGAAAACAGTAGGTCAGTAGTTTTTTGCAGTGCAAGTGAGAAATTGTCATATGCATGGATTGATACATTGTCTATCTTTAATACCGCTGAAATACTGTTAGAACAATTTTAAACACATATCCAATTTAACCACTTTTCTAACCTTCATGCAAATAGAGCTCTGAATGCAATGTGAGTTCTCTAGTTGTGAGGTTACACTGTTCTGGGAACCAATACTTTACCAACCTTCTTTAAAGGAGGGCTCTGAATGGAATGTGACTGAGTTCAAACTGCCTTGAGAAGCAATCCTTTACTAACCTTCTTGCAAACAGAGCTCTGAATGCAATGTGACTGAGTTCAAACTGCCTTGGGAACCAATACTTTACTAACCTTCTTGCAAAAAGAGCTCTGAATGCAATGTGACTGAGTTCAAACTGCCTTGGGAACCAATACTTTACCAACCTTCTTGCAAAAAGAGCTCTGAATGCAATGCGACTGAGTTCAAACTGCCTTGGGAACCAATACTTTACTAACCTTCTTGCAAAAAGAGCTCTGAATGCAATGTGACTGAGTTCAAACTGCCTTGGGAACCAATACTTTACTAACCTTCTTGCAAAAAGAGCTCTGAATGCAATATGACTGAGTTCAAACTGCCTTGGGAACCAATACTTTACCAACCTTCTTGCAAAAAGAGCTCTGAATGCAATGCGACTGAGTTCAAACTGCCTTGGGAACCAATACTGTACTTTACTAACCTTCTTGCAAAAAGAGCTCTGAATGCAATGCGACTGAGTTCAAACTGCCTTGGGAACCAATACTTTACTAACCTTCTTGCAAAAAGAGCTCTGAATGCAATATGACTGAGTTCAAACTGCCTTGGGAACCAATACTTTACCAACCTTCTTGCAAAAAGAGCTCTGAATGCAATGCGACTGAGTTCAAACTGCCTTGGGAACCAATACTGTACTTTACTAACCTTCTTGCAAAAAGAGCTCTGAATACAATGTGACTGAGTTCAAACTGCCTTGGGAACCAATACTTTACTAACCTTCTTGCAAAAAGAGCTCTGAATGCAATGTGACTGAGTTCAAACTGCCTTGGGAACCAATACTTTACCAACCTCCTTGCAAAAAGAGCTCTGAATACAATGCGACTGAGTTCAAACTGCCTTGGGAACCAATACTTTACTAACCTTCTTGCAAAAAGAACTCTGAATGCAATGTGACTGAGTTCAAACTGCCTTGGGAACCAATACTTTACTAACCTTCTTGCAAAAAGAGCTCTGAATGCAATGTGACTGAGTTCAAACTGCCTTGGGAACCAATACTTTACCAACCTTCTTGCAAAAAGAGCTCTGAATGCAATGTGACTGAGTTCAAACTGCCTTTGGAACCAATGCTTTACTAACCTTCATGCAAGGAGAACTTTGAATGCAATGTGAGTCTCTTCTCTGACTGTGAGGTCACACTGTCCTGGGATCCAAAACTGCTTAACGATGACCTGTTGGTTGATGAGCTTGATCGTTTATCCTCTTCAATCGTGGTGTTGGCACTTCTCACTCGTCTTTTTTTGAGTCGAATTTCTACACCTTGTACATGACTAGATTGACTTGTACCTGGAACTTGGTCGTCATGGCAAAAGTCAGTTGACCTTTCAAGGTCACTGGAATTTACTGTTCCAAGGTCAAGATCAACACACTCCTGCCTTTGTAACATTCTTTTCACCGATCCCTCTCGCACTTTCGCTCTGATTTCATTGCCTGTTTCTGGAATGATTGTCGTCTTTTCTCCATCAATGTCATCTTGAGCGTCAGCTTCCATGTTGGATGTGTTTATGTATTTTCTGTGCTCTTTAGGCCCTTCTACAACATCTTCAAGTAGATCAGGCTCTTCTTCACTTTCCATTCCGCTGTCTCGCCTTTTACGCGAGAGAGTCTGTTCAATCATTTCGTCAAGGTCCATCTCGCTGGCGTCCTCACCCGAACTTGACGAGTCACTCGTAACATTCGATCCAGCTTTGGAAGGGCCTGATCTATTGTCTTCACCTTCTTCTTCATCTGGAGCTGTATCGGGGTTTGTAATGATGATGCCAGCAGTGCCCTTGGCCTGCAGCTCCTGTAGAATAGTATCAACACTACGGCATGGCTGGGATCGTTTCAGTCTATTTATCCTAGCATCGTACTTCCCCAGTACAAAATCCTGTACAGTTGATAGGGAAAAATAATAATTGAAAGCTTGATGAGCTCAACAGCTCGACTTCTATGTATCAATTAGTGTATTTAGCATGTACTTCCTCAGGACAAAATCCTGTACAGTTAATAGGAAAAAAATAGTAATAAAAAGTTTGATAATCTTAACTTCTGTGTATGATTTACTGTATTTTGGACATGAATAAGATGCCATTCTCTGTAGTATATTGTATATTCATAATAGAATGATTGTTAAAAAATATGGTTTTCCTTTCTGGAATGGAAAAAAGAAAGAAAGAATTGGCCATTGACTTAAAATATTAACAATTTTCTGGGCTGCCAGAAAAAGGGTTTTTATGCTTTTTTTGTAAAGCAACATATTTACATTTGATGTTTCTACAGATGAAATTTAGAGTTTCAAGCCAAATTACAGAACATTTCATATATATCAAAACAATCATTGTGCACGAATCTTTCCTCACCCAAACAGCACATTGGTATGGTGTTTAACAATGTGTCAACAATTTTTCAGTTATGTTACGGCTTTCTTGGATCCACCAGTACTAAGCAAGCCCTCTGAAGTGACTTTCCTAAGGACACTCCAATGAAACCAGAGTTGTTAGTGGGGCTCAAACCCCGCACCCCCCATTTCTATGTCCGCGACATAACCACTGAGCAGAGCACAACATCACAAAAAATAAAATTTGACCAGTTTGTTGCAGACAACTCTGGAAAACATTGTGGGAAAAGGAGAAATTGCTCTTAACAAGCAATTTCTCCTTTTCCCACAATGTTTTCTACAACATCAGAAGATTATTTTTAAATTCTTTCACATTTTGAATTGTCATCTGCAAATTTGGTGTTTGGATATGGGTTAAGCGATAGACTGCCTTCCCTCTGAAACATGTGTCCAGTGCTGAAGGAGAAATTATTGAGTGCCAATGACTTGAATTCCAAAGGATGCATGCTGAAATATGAATCAACTTCAAACTAGATATGGAAGAAAGCCGAGTAATTTTCAAAAAATAGATTTTACGTTGTATGCTTTCCAAAACCTTCAATATCTGCTTAATTTTGATGAGGGAAGATACTCATAGTAGCAGACAGGTTAGATCACAGGCCAGACGCTAAGTTATTTGGCAGTTGGCCTTGAACCAAATGGTTCACAAAAGCATTGATTCGGTTTTAGCACTATCAGTTTTGACTGTATGAATATTATATTGATTGTAAAACAAGTTCATACAACTTAGAATAACCCTACAAATTAGATAAAACATTCTTGATTCTCTTTTAAGGATACATAACCAGTACCCATGCTGAATTTGGATTGATGAAAGACTGCAAAGTCTGCCTTGATATTCAAGGGAACTGAAACTACAACAAGCATCTCCTGAGGCTTATATTCTAACTAGCGATAGCTGTTCTCATTGGCAAGCAGTGATTGTACAAAAACACCTGATTTTTCCCAATTGTTTGGCAACAGACCCATTCTCAAAATTTGAAAAATAAAAGAAAAATTCTGGCACCATCAAAATTTGACTTTTCATAGATTTAAAGTTAAATGAACCCTGAAAGCACATTTCTATGGTCAATTGCAAGACTATAGTAAGTCTGTTTCTTTTGTGGAAATCTTGCCAAATTCTTTTGTTCAAACCTAGACATATCTGAAATACAGGGTTTGCAATCAAGTGGTTTTTATCTGCGTCTCTATTTTCTGCATCATTGGTTGATCTACAGAATTTGATGTTTCAAAATAGTTTATAGAGCTATTTGATCTAGTAAAGAAAACAAATTTGATGTTTCAAAATAGTTTATAGAGCTATTTGATCTAGTAAAGAAAACAAAAAAACCTTTGAGCTGATAAACAAACTTACTGCGTATCTCATATTGCGCTGTGCGATGTCATTTTCAGTCAATCCTGCTACTTGCATTGCCTTTATGTGATATTCTTAAACATAAACGTAATAATATACACACATGTATGTCATGTTTTCAGAAAAAAATTAATCCATGTATCCCATTACCAAAAAAAAAAAAGACATTTGACCATATTTTGCAGACGACTCTGGAAATCATTATAGGAAAAGGAGAAACTGCTCTTAAAGAGCATTTTCTCCTTTTCCCACAAAGTTTTCTGCCCTATCAGATGATTATTTTTCAATTTCATCACATTTTGGAATGTTGTCTGCAAACACTTTCAATTTGGGAAAGTCGCAAACTTGGCGTTTTGTAAAGGGTTATCTCATTCCACAATATGTGACTTTGTGACCAGTTTAAATCCAAAGTAAACAACAAACAAAATATTTTCATTATGATCTTTAGTGGAAACCATGGTAAAAAAAACAGATAAATTGCAGATAAAGTTGAATAATAAAAGGCGCTGACAGGGTTTTCCTTAACCCAAACTTATATAGTTATATGGATATAACTCCTAAACATAATTATTTTCCATTCACAATTTCATATCATAAGGGGTCAAAAGTCCCCCAAATTAGCATAAATTAAGAGGCCAAGGGAAAATGACACAAACCCAGAGTTTTCCTTATCCCCCTGCAAAACCCCCCTTCCCGCAACTTATATAGTTAATAATCCCCAATTCCTGAATATGACCCCTAAAAATGATTAATATCCATTCACAATTCCATATATAAGGGTTCAAAATTCGCCAAAATTAGCAAAAATCAAGGGGTTAAGTGAAAACCCTGCTCTTACGACAAATACATAAATTATGATATCATTGGTCTTTATCTAAATAAATCTTACATGACCAAAATTTTCTTTTAACCCTTTACCAAACGCCATATTTTCGACTGTCCCAAACTGAAAGAGTTTGCAGACAACATTTTAAAATGTAATGAACTTGAAAAATAATCTTCTGATAGGGCAGAAAACATTGAGGAAAAGGAGAAATTGTTTGTTTAGAGCAAGTTCTCCTTTTCCCACAATGCTTTCCAGAGTGGTCTGCAACAAAATGGTAAAATATCATTATTGTTTGGTAATTGGTTTAGACATACTCGACCGCAGGCCCCAAAAATCAACTTACCTTTTATGTCCTTATATTCTTTATGCTCCAAAGGGAGACCACCATCGGTGATTTCTGACAGAGCATCGTCATACAGACTCACAGCTTTACACAGGGTCTCCTTTCTCTTCACTGAAATGGAAGTCATAACAAAACAATACAATACAAAAATCATATTTGCAATACTATACAAAGTCATCTGCATATTAAAATATAATAGATTCAAAACAGTACTGATGTTATGAAAGGACAATATATAAGTGATGAGTAACATATAGTATAATATAATTAGTAATAGGTTTAAAAAGTTCTGTCTCAACCTGTTGCTGGTATACATATATTTTGGTATGTTTATAATTTCTTTATAGCTGTATATTACTAATTTTAGACATGTCTAAATGTAAAGCAACAGCAGGCAATATCAGCAAAAGCAAGTAAAACAATTTATTTCCTCATATTGGCTATATTGCTCATGTCATGACGAGCAACAACAGATTTCGCCACCCCTGAGTAATAGGAATAATGTTCTTTCGGTAATTAGCCTACCAGCCCGTAATCCACACATAGCATGAGAAGTAGAAACATTGAATTTTCATTTGAGTGATACATACAGAGTGATACTAGTGCTCACATTTGAACTCGATTTTTCTCAATGAACCTGTTTTGATCTGTTGTAAATCCCTGATTTCAACTAATGCACCATAGTAATGTTATGACATACCTGGTTTATACAGGTTCGAGAAAAGATTTTACAATTGGAAGAAATTTAACCCTTAGAATGCTGGGTAGTTTTCTAAAATAGACTTTTGCGTCATCGGCTTTTCAAAACCTTAAATATCTTCCTAATTTCATGGAAGAAAGCTACTCATGGTAGCAAACAGGTTAAATCGCAGGCCAGATGCCAATTTACTTGGCGGCTGGCCTGGATCTAACCTGTTTGCATAAGCATGAAGACGGTTCCAGCACTGTAAGGATTAAACCCATCATTGAAGAAAGCCATTATAAAAAATTAACACACAACATGGAAAAAAAAAACTACCAGGGTCCGACAAGTTTTTCCCAGACTTGTACAAGAAGTATCCTTTCTGGCTGTAGGCAAGCGTCTTCTGCACATTTGGCATTGAATAACAGTTCTTGAAAATATGCACTGCTTTCTCAGCATCTTTGAGCGCGAGATCCAACACCTTTAGCCTGTTATACAGTTCTGCTCGATTTATTAGAGCAACAGCGTGGGCATGTATAGCATCTTTCTTAATTTCCTTATCATAGTCTATACAGATGGTGTACTTCCTTAAAGCCTTTTGCCATAGATCTTCTTTTCTAGCTTTGTCGGCTGTTTGATCTGCAAGCTTGTGCTCACAAGCGGCGATATTCATGAGATACTCTGAGCTGTTTAAGTGACTGCAGACGACGCCTTCCAGATCTTCGTGGATGTGGTTTTCCTTCACACCCTGCACGATGTTAAACGCGATTTCATGCGCACGCTTACTTTTCTCAAGCTCCTCGTTTTGGAAATAGAAATGACCAATCAAATTGATCACTCTCGCTCTGTCATCTTTGTGCATCTTTTTACTCTGCGGGATTTCCTTGAAATTTTTCTCGGCACACTTCAACCACCCTAGAACCTGGAGACTATCCCTTTTCTCTTCCATCAGAATTCGACCCTTGGTCTCGGAAAAAAACGCAAGCATCGGCTTCCGTTCCTCATCGTCCAGTTTCCATGGCAACTCAGTTCTGCATAACAACTGTTCAATGTCACCAGAGTTCTCACAATGAACAATGTGAAATGTGTTTGTCAAGTCAGTAAATGTGTACACTGCCAGTTCCGTCTTTCCGGCTGCCAGCAGAAACTCTACCTCCTTACATTTCCAAAACACATACGGGTACTGCCTGCGTTCACTCTCTGCCTCGGATGTCAATCTCCTGACAAAGTTTATTTTTGTCTCTGCTGAAACAACAAGGTCTGCTATCTTCCAAAGGTTCTTAAACTTACGAGTGAGAAAGGAACAGTCAATGAAATCTGAAGAACCTTCCTTGTACTTTGCAATATTCATGAGAGATTCACTACCGGTCAGAAAGTACTGATAGAAATGTTTGATGTGAACTTTGTTCCGTTCCAGCAGGGCCTGGGCTGTGTGAGGCTGGACTCCATACTCTTTTCCACACCTGTCTATCTGCCGACAAAAATGTCTCAGAAATCTCAGACTGGCTTGCTGTAGCCTTGTCAATTTAAGCACCTCTCTTTTGGCCCTATTTGTCACATTGGAGCTATCTCCTTGGGATTCATCCATCTCTCCCTTGCTTTGCTCCATCAGGTCTCTTTGGTTAGCATATTTAGACTGTACATAATGGTAAACCAATGGATGCAAGGAATAGAAATACTCTCTAAAACGCTCTGCTGCAGGCTGGTTGTAACTATCCTGCGAGAGTTTATCAATCTCCATCAGATGGTGCGACTTTAACGTGAGCAGGCTGAGTATCATCCTTGACTCGAGGGCCCGCTGCTTGACATATCGATCAGAAAGGTTGGGCTCGATCCCCACGTTAACAGCATCCTCAAAACTGAACCATGCTGATTTGAAAAGGGACAAATTAATGAGGACTTGTCCCACTTCGGCCGTCTGTTTGTCATGCTGAGAATCCAGCATGCATATTGACTTTTCAAGGCAAAAGTTTAGTTGCGCCGATAATTCGTTCATCGGACTAAAGAGTTTGGCTAATAAATTATCTGCTGACATCCATTCTATGGAGGTGAAAGGCAGGTTCATGGCGACATGTTTAAGAAACATGGCGTTTCCACCGACAGCTTTATTTATCCTCGCACATGTTTCATCTGTTAAATCCTTAAAGAGAACAAATCAACATAAGTGTTCAGAGCAAGACTGTTAATGGCGGTGGTAGAGACACTGGGAGATGAGTTAGTCGTTATATGAATCTATCTTTTATTACAGTAAAGGTTTTTCCCATTTACTTTTTGATTTTTTTAAATACCTAAATATCTTAAAATTCAAAGGCATATTTATATATTTCTTTTCTCTTTCTTTTTCTAAATATCTTAAAATTCAAAGGCTTATCTATATTTATTTTCTTTTTCTTTCCCTACCACATTACGTGTAACTTTGGCCCTTAATTTGAATCGTTTTATACCTCATGCCGACATATTGTACCTGAGAGATTAAAGAATTCTTCTGATCTGTTCTGTTAAAATTGAGGGTTTAGTGCAATACATGTACTGTAGTAAGTGTATCCTATAAGTGAAGTAATTACAATGGTCTTGCAATGAACCCTCAGCATGTCCTTCACATTTGGGAAGGACCTGGAATAGTTTTGTGTTGAATCCTTTGCAATGCTGGGTAATTTCCTAAAAATAGGTTTTTGTGTCATCTGCTCTCCAAAACCTTAATTTTGATGAGGTAACATACTCAGAGTGGCAGACAGGTTGGATCACAGGCCAGCCGCAAAATTACTTGGCCGCTTGCCTGGATCTAACCTGTTTGAATAAGCATGTAGGTTTCTTAGGGTTAAACCAAAACAGAATCTAGTATGATTTGCTTGAAACCAATACCAGAGTTAGTGCACTTGGTCAATAACATTGCATTATAACCCTCAGTCCATGTGTGTAAATTTCATTTCATTCCTTTCTGTAGAACAAAAAAAGGACATAACCTGATTAAAATCAAATCCAGAGTTAAATTATGATCCCAAACACATAAAAACTTCAATATAATCACTGCCGTAGTTGTTGAAATAGAAACTAGCAAGTAAAACTTAACAAAAATTTTCATAAAGGGGCATAATTTGCTACAAATCAAAAGAAGAGTAATGGAACTTGGTCAGTGACCTCATGTAATGACCCCACACATATGAGTGAAGATATCAACAAATTCCATACAGTAGTTAATGAGATACAAACTTGCACGTGAAAACTTAACCAAAGTGTAACGCTGATGCTCAGGTGATTAGTATAGCTCTCCTCCCTCTTCTAAAAGGCGAGCTAAAATACGAATGATTTATAAAGTAAAACATGCAGCATATCAAAGCTCACCATTTCTGTGCGATTTGAAATCTTTCTCAGAAGAACAGCAGCATCAGAGTTGCTAAGTGGTTGAACTTTTCTCTGAATTAATTGTCCCCCAAAACAGCTCGATTCTTCTAGCAAAGGTTCGACACTGCCACTCAGACTCTTCTGAGAAGTTATGAGTAGACGAATCTAAAATCAAAGAGAAAAAAGAATATGAAATATGATATGGTATTTTGTTATAAGTGTGTTCTATACTAATTGTAATAAATTTAATCAGTGGCTCCATGAACTAAACAATCATTGTGTCAGAAATCCTTTGCCATTTTTGTTAACTCATTACCAAACAATAACGACATATAACCAGTTTGTTGCAGACCACTCTGGAAAACATCGTGCGAAAAGGAGAAATTGCTCGTGACGAGCAATTTCTCCTTTTACACAATGTTTTCTGCCCTACCTGCAGATTATTTTTCAATTTCATGACATTTTGAAATGTTGTCTGCAATCTCTTTCAATTTGGGACAGTCAAAAATTTAAAGTTCGGTAAAGGGTTAAAATCAAAAGTGTTGAAAATGTAATACAGCTGACATTGATGATTTGTTATGATGTTGAACATATAAAAATTGCTGAAAATATTCCCTTACATTTTGCAGGTCTTTATATCTTTTTGACTTTGACTGATATTTACCGAGGAGGATCAAAGTAATCCGACAAAAGAATTAGTTTCAAAATGGCGGATTATGGGTATTCTACCTAAATAACAAATTAATTTAGAAACAAACAAACTACCTTCATGTCTGATTTGGAGAAGTGTAGGCATTGTAAGATTTATTCCATAAACTCATTAACAACAAATTAGCATAGAAACAAACAAACTACCTTCATGTCTGATTCGGAGAAGTGTAAAACGTGTTTCATAAACTCCTGAAATTGGCTCAGTTGATGCTGATTAAGACAATGTCCATCTACGTTGTCCATATAAATCAACGTCCCTGCAAATAAAATGTGAATACTTTAACCCATTACCAAACAATAATGACATCTAACCACTTTATTGCAGACGACTCTGGAAAACATTGTGGGAAAAGGAGAAATTGCTCATAACGAGCAATTTCTCCTTTTCCAACAGTGTTTTCTGCCCTATGGGAAGATTACTTCTCAATTTCATCTCATTTGGAAAAGATGTCTGCAAACTCTTTCTAGCTGGGACAGTAGGAAATTTGGTGTTTGGTAAAAGGTTAAGTTTGACAATTCCCACACATAGGATGTTGTTAACGATCAAAAGTGGAATCATCTTTACCACATTTTGGCAGGAAAACTGGTTAAAATGGCTATGAATGTTTAAAATCACAATTTGAACAAGGGCTGTTCATAAGACAGCCCGCTGGACTATTCAACAAATTATTGGAGAGTAATAAAGGTCAGTGAAAAATAATACGTCTCTTAAATATGAAGTTGCATGCAAAACTTTGCCTAGTACATAAGCAAGTATAATTTGCATGAAATCATAATCAGGTTTATGAGACTTTGTATGTGGCATGACATGATTAGAAACACATGTCCAGGGTTCAATGCAAGACTATAGTAAGTGCTTCAGAAACATGAAGCACTTACTATAGTCTTGCACTGAACCATTGATATGTGAAGTTTCAATTCCTTTAATTTTAACCAAAATATTGTACCTACAAAGGGGGCATTATTTACTTACAATCTAGGACCTTGCATAATGACCCTTAACATATGTGTAAACTTTCACCTCATTACATTAATAAATTTCAGTAATGGATAAGACACCCAATGGTGTGACGCCGCTACCGACACCCTGATGAGAAGGAAAGCTCCTCTTAATTTTCTAATAGTGAAGCTTAATATCAAATCCTTACTTTGAGTGTTTTGGGCCATCACATCTTTAAAGACCGTCTTAAGCTGTAACTTCAGGGCAGGAATGCAATCCTCTATAACCAGTCTGGAATCTGGTAAAAAGCAATGAACCAGTCCACTTATGACGTCCTTGTACAGGTCTCTAATGTCCGTCTTCTCCGCCTCCGATATTCGTATTATTCGCCAAGACGGCTTCTGAGACTTGAGTCGGCAAGAGATCTCATTGGCGACTGCCGTCTTTCCTACACCACTCATTCCAAATAGAATCACTCCTGTCAAAGAGATTGAGATTTGTATGTTTGTTTTTGGTGAGATACAATTACAAACATGAAGCACTTACTATAGTATTGCGCTGAACTCTTGATACACAGATGAACTGTAATGTTGCTTGTTCAATTTGATGATGTCATACTGTAAACTGATATTTAAGGATACATTTCACAGATATTTATGCACTTTCATGGGTTAGAATACTGAATTATTTTATTTGCAGTTATCAACAGCACTTAGAAATAGAAAGAACAAACAAACACTGATGAGCCTTTTTAGAACCAATATAGACGTCTCTGTGATAAAGGATTTTCCTTTTCCAGAAAATTTCACTTTTTTGGCTCCGGCTTATTGAATTTGGCTCCAACTTATTGAATTTGGCTTTAACTCTTTGAATTTGGCTCAAACTTTTTAAATTAAGCTCAAACTTTTTGATTTTGACCCAAGTGTAGGCAACATTTCAAAATGTAATAAAATTTAAAAAAAAATCTTAAAACATTTCGGGAAATGGAAAAATTGCTCGTTACGTATAACCCCACTTGTCATGTGATGCTAGAAAAGTGTGCGAGAAAGAATTTGTCTATTTATAAACCAGTTTTCCCATACAAGAGCTGCTGTCAGATGCATAGATTCACTTCATGTTACTTAAATAAAAAAAAACAGATTTCAGGAATTAAGCAAAAAAGAAATTGAAAATGATATTAGGTTTAGTGACAATGATTGCACAAATGTTTATTACCGGTACTCCCAGAGCAAAAATCTCTGAGATACTTTCAATTACATATTTCTCACACTTATAGATAATTCCTTCCACATAGCCATTTCTCAAACTTCATGACAATTCCATCCACATAGCCATTTTTCACACTTAATGATAAGTCTGTCCACATAGCCATTTCTCAAACTTAATGATAAGTCTGTCCACATAGCCATTTTTCTTACTTAATGACAATTCCATCCACATAGCCATTTCTCACACTTAATGATAAGTATGTCCACATAGCCATTTTTCTTACTTAATGACAATTCCATCCACATAGCCATTTCTCACACTTAATGATAAGTCTGTCCACATAGCCATTTTTCTTACTTAATGTTAATTCCTTTCATATAGCCATTTCTCACACTTAGTGATAGTTCCTTTCACATAGCCATTTCTTATACTTATGATTATTAATGATAATTTCTTTCACAAAGCAATTTGGCATTCTTATAACTTTTTTTTTCAAATTGACTTACCCTTCAGTCTGTCTCCAGATTCAAAGTGATGAATTATTTCTGACAGAAGACTTTCTCTTCCCACAAAATTCTCATTCTTTATCTGCTTGTTTTGTGCATCATATTTGCTTTTGGCCAATTTGTACTCATCAATAAGCTCAGCAAAGCTCCCTTCTGAAAAAAAAAAGAAGTTCATATATTTAACCCTTCAAACGATATCGACATTTGACCAGTTTATAGCAGACAACTCTAGAAAACATTGTGGGAAAAGGAGAAATTGTTCTTAATGAGCAATTTTTCCATTTCCCACGTTTTCTCTACTATCAGAAGATTATTTTTCAATTTCATCACATTTGAAATGAAGACTGCAAACTCTTTCAATTTGGGACAGTCAAAAATTTGGCATTTGATAAAAGGTTAACCTGATCTTTCACATTAGATTTTGTGACTGCTAAAAATAAAAAACAATTGCAGACGACAACTGAGTAGTATGTGCATTAAAATTGTTTTGTGAAATTTGGGGAGAAATCGTTGTAACAAAAAGGGGCTTTACCTTAATCTTCAACCTAAGTTTTCTAGGAGTACATGTATGCTTAAGGCACATCAAAGGAGAGGAGTACAAATAAATTACTGAACAAATACATGGAGTTCTTTTATTATGTTCATAAAAGTCATGAAAACTAGTTTAGGAATGCATTGAGACCATATTAAATAGACTCATTTAAAAATAAGGTATTTTGTGCTTGAAATATAGTTGTCTCCAATTCAATCATGTTTATCAACAACCTGTTTGTTTACATATTAAAAACAACAAATTCTGATTGGTCGGTTCAAAAATGTGTGTATCAAAACTGTCAAGGTCAGAGGTGAAGAATCAGGAAATCTGAATTATAAAACTTGCTAATCTGGGTTATTTCTGGTTGACTTTCACATTTAAGTTGTGCTGATGGTGTTTTCTAGTGATTACTATTTGAATCTGTCCAAAAGTTGACCAACTGATTTAGTTTGATATAGCATTAATCTCCTTTTATGGGCTTTTAATATGAAGGATATAATATTGGACCCATAGACTTATTATTGAGAAAAAAAGGTGAATTTGTCCAATATGTAACAAGGATTTCTTTGGTGTGTCGCTTATGTTAATTTATTGCATTTTTTACATCACGTCAACAATTTTAAAATTAAATTGCCATGCTTGGCCTATCATTGGAGGAGTAAGACCCCTTACTTTGCAGGCCAACAAGGGTTGGTCATGCCAAGTTGAACCATCAGCATTCTGTTAGTCCACCAAGGAACAACATCTCATGAAAACTCAAATCAACCTATACCCAGTGTCCTCAATAAGAATTGGTTGGACAGGCTAAAACAAAATCTGAACAGGCCACTTGGAAGGTGGGGCCAGGGTCTATGTTTTTTTTTGGTTTTTTTAACATCTCTGCGAATTTTGGACAGGCTAAGACATAATTTGAAGCGTCACTATGGCCTGCGGCCTGTTCTTATTAAGAACACTGTATACACTTATTTGAATCCATGCAGAGACTCTTTGTGATATCAAACACAGCTCTTTAAATGCTCTGTGGTTCTTGCAGGGCACAGTTTAATAAGTTCCATTAGAAAGACTTCAGAGCTCTAGCAAAGTACTGGTGAAATCTACAATAGCCTTAACATAACCGAGAAATTGTCAGTATGACAGTTTTTGTTATGATCAACTCATTAAGTCATAAGCACCTTGAACAATTACACGCATTTCTGTGTTGTGGTAATATCAGGTTTGGGTACACGAGTGCCAATGGGTAAAACCGCCTCCGGTACCCAGATAGTAAATCATTACCCCTCCCAGCTCTACCAATTGCCCATCATTTTGTAGGTATTGTTGACATTCCTCCATGGCGTTCTGGATAACTTGAATAGGATGACGATTAACCCAATCCAGATAAAAACAGAAAAGTACTGCTCTGGATCCGAGACACATAACAATATAACAGAAAACAGCAGAAATTAATGGGCCTTTTCTAACTACAGTATATAACAGGGGCCTAAAAAAGGCGCCTTCCTAATTGGAAATTACTTTAAAACCATGCAGTTTAAAAAAAAAAATCAAAGTCACATCAACTTTTAGGTTTCCCAATTCAGCAATTTCATCAATATGATTTACCAAAAATCAACAGGCTCTTCCAAATTGAGGTAAAAAAGCCCTGGAATAAATAAAACAACAGGAGCTGTGTGTAAGACAACATGCTTGACTATTCTATAATGTCGGAGAGGGGTATAGGTCTGTGAAATATTATTTGTTTTAAAATATGAGAACGCACAAAATGATTCCTTACAATAGTTGTTGTCTTGTTGAGAAACGAACATGCACGCAAAACTTAAACCAAGATTTTGTTTAGTACAAAAAGGCCATATAGTTTGCTTGAATTCAAAACAAAAAATATGAAACTTGGTCTGGGACCTCAAATTATTACCCTAAATACATGTCTTAAGTATCAACACATTCTATACAGTCATTCATGAGATACAAACTTGCAAACAAAACCATAACCAATATTTTCTAAGTACAAAAAGACACACCATTTGCTTAAATTCTAAACTGAAGGTTTGAAACTTGGTCAAAAAAGTGTGACCCTGACCACATGTGTGAAGTATCAATCTATTCAATATACCCTGGTAGTAGTTCATGAGATACAAACTTGCATGTAAAAACTTAACCAAGATTATTAAGTACAAAAAGCTGCATAATTTGCTTAAATTCAATACAAGATATTTGAAACTTGGTCAGTGACCTTAAATTATTACCCTGAACACATGTGTGAAGTATCAACCCATTCCATACAGTAGTTAATGAGATACAAACTTGCACATAAAAACTTTACCAAGGTGTGACTTGAGAGTTGTAGAGCTCTCCTTATTCTTCGAATAGTCGAGCTAAAAACTTAAAAAAAGAAATCATACCATATTCATCGTGAAGTTCGAGTGATCGAAACAGGTTCTGTACCACATCCACAGTGTCCTCTTTGCATTGGTCCTCAAGTACATTGAAGAACTGTCTGTAGTCGGACTTTATTACTTCATACTCCTTTCCTAGTTGTGGCTTTACCAAATACATCATTCGCTCAATATATTCAGGCTCAATTTCGTTACATAATTTATCGACGAGTTTATTCCAAGGATGAACCGTCCGGTCATCATCAAAACGTGAGTGCTTTGACTCTATGCGATTGTGTGTGGCCATCATATTTTAGGTTGGCAGCAGAAAAGGAGTCTTACAATAAGTGTTAATATCTGATACACTTCAAAATTGTTTGAAGTGAATGCTTTACAGTTTTAAATTAAAACATTAGGCAACCTTTGACGTAATTGGAAAATATTGAGAAATATTTGCATTTTGCAATATCTCCCAGCCCATCAGAAAATAAAAAGCAATCTTCATGTCGAAATATTTTTACTAAATGACACATATCATATCATCTTTCTGTAGCTTGTGCGGGATATTGGTCCAGGAAAACAGCATTGGCCTCAGGACACGAGGGTCACTGCATCAATTTCCAGAAATAGTGCGATCCAATTTGCAGCCTTTCACTTTTCCACAAAGTGTGCAAGAACAGGTTATGTATCAAGCAAGCAGAATCGACAGTGATTGATCAAAGTTACGAGACTTGCTTCAAAATCGATGAATCAATTTGTTGGTAGTTCTGGACACATATTAAATGTACAAATCTTCAACAAGGTTCTCCTACATAAACAACCTCACTATTCAACCATCGTCTTCCACCTGAAATGTACAAATATGGGTGGTTAACCCTTAGAATGCTGGGTAATTTTCTAAAAATAAATCTTTATGTCTTCTGCTTTCCAAAACCTAAAATATCTGCTTAATTTTAATGAAGAAAGCTACTCAGAGTAGCAAACTGGTTAGATCACAGGACAGCGGCTGGCCTTGATCTAACCTGTTTGCAGTAGCATGAAGTCGGTTCAAGCACTGTAAGGGTTAAGATATGGCTAAAAATATATATCTGAATATGTGGTCTCTCTAACATGGTTAATTCTTAAATATGTCAAACAATGTTAGCCCAGATGGTAGGGTGTCTGTTTTATTGATATGGGAAGGGTTGCAATTTACTTCCCAGGTACATGAAGCGATGTTACGAACAGGTACCTGGGTACCCAAACCTAATATTATCCTCCCTTTGATCCATAAAGATTTCCCTCCCTTAGATTACAGTTCAAATGTAGAATGGACGCACTAAACACTGGCAAAAGCCAAGTTCGGCTGTATTTCCGAACAAAAAAATGTTGATAGTTTCAATAGCTGACGATGTACAAGTACAATGCCAAATGTCAATTTGAGGAGGCCAATGAAGTGTTAGTGTTCTAACTTCTTAAACTGCCTTTCATTTCTTTTTGTTATCTGAGATCACCAAAGCATCATTTGAAGCGGTCAAAGTGGCCAGGGGCCGGCTGTTAATGACAGCCCTAAAATCCGATAGATGGTCACTCCGACTCACTCAAAAGAATCATGATGATAAAACGAAATGATAATCTGTACGCCACCACCATGTTCAATTTGAGCTAATTACATTCTTTTTAGAACCAAGCTAAGTATCAGGAAGAAGGAACACTGCTACAGCAGGGTCAAAATTAGCCTGGAGTCCTGGCCCATGCTAACCCGCATTAGGGCCAGGTGTCAGAGAATGAATTGTTGCTTCTGATTGGCTAACGGATTGCCACTCGTCTCATATGAAATGATGGCGTTTGAATTGTGCATTTACCCTTTTTTACCCTTTTCCATCCCTTATTCAGGGTAGCCTTTACCAGAGACATAGATCTATGTCTCTGCCTTTACCTTTTACAATTGTCATACAATACTCCATTTTTATAAATTAATTGCATTTAATGGATTTTGTTCATTTCATTTCAATTTTCTATTAATTTATTGTTGGATTTAAATATTGAGATTCAACATATCAGATAAAATAATTATCTTTTGTAAAAGAATCAAACTTTTTACTTTAGTAGTTCTCTCTGAATGAATTCTACCAAAAATATTGTTTATATATTTAAATGAGTTTTAAATCACACACAAAACAAATTTAATGGAAACAAATTGGAAACATATATCTCCACCAATCAATATTACATATCATCTTATTTCCTTCGGTGCTAAAATTTGAGGCTTGTGAAGTGTTCATAGGCGACTTTGATGAAAGAAAGACCACATAAAAATGTGAAAAAAAATGGGATTTTCTTCAATCTTTCCCATAACATCTTCATTTAAATCAAATTCAACGACACATAAAAGGAAAGGGTAAAGGGTTTCATTTATCTCTGGTTAAACAATCACGAATTCAATTAACAGGCAATAAAGATAAGAATCCCACCGACAAGAGTTTTGGTATATCAACGAAACGGCATCTGTATTTATTCCCTTTATGCAGTCATAAGTTAAATAACAAACAAGGAAAAAAGAACGCGAGTTCTTTTCCAATAATAATCAAAAGCCAAGCTTCTCGACAAATTAAACACCTTTATTTTTCGTTTTGACAAAATCATATGAAGCCTACAAGATCAATTATAATGAGTATTAAACATTATTGCTTAAAAGCTTATTTAGTGTGGTTTGAAAGTCTGATTTAACATAAGAACCGGTAGTTGACGAAGTCATCAAGAAGATGGGGAACGCATGATCTAAGAATAAAATGCTTTGGACACATTTAAATCTCAAGAATTTGATATCAGAATACATACTATTCAAACATATACTGCTTATCAAACGATTTGTTCCAGATATATTCTTGTCTCGTCATATCTCGTCTTTTAAAACCACGTTTAACTCTAACTTTGGAAGATTGACAAGCCTTCCTTTATTCTGTAACTATCTTGTCAATATTTCAATGGGGCCATAGGCTACTAAATACCTTTCTATAACAATTTAAGCAAAACCATCTATTACAGAAATTCCACCATTGAGTTTACTTTGATATACTCCGGATTTGTTATATGGTAAAACACGACGCAATGAGCTTTTCAATACTTGTGTCACAAACACAACCCTGTTTGGGCGATTTGCGCGGTGTACTGCATTTGTGTTCCATTACAAAACACAACGCTATAAAATACAATAAAAATCGGAGTCACGGCTTCATCTTAATAGGATCCAACGCTAAGTAGGGTGTCTAGCTAAATAGGTGCATTTTCTCATGAATAAGCTTGCAGACTCTTAATCGACGCGCATGCGCAGTCGATGTTGTTTCATTCGGAATACCTCGGCATAACCGAACACTATTGTCACTTTCTCTGACACCTGGCCCTAGTTCGCGGTATACGAACGGGCCAGGACCCCAGGCTAGGTCAAAATCCAAAAAGAGTTATTTCCCTTTCTATTTTACTATAATTGTTTCAAGATTTTCTAAATCTAGATGCTCTAAGCTCATCAAAAATGAATGGAAGTGATTCTACATTGAACAAACGGTATAGGTTAAAGCAAATAATCAAAAAACAAAACATGCAAAAGCTCACACATAATGCTGTATTGACAATATCGAAATCATCATTTGGATTCAATTATAAATTAAAATGACGAGTTTTTGAATTGTCGAAATCAGTAAACAAATATATTGCCATCCTCATCACATGATATATTGGCAGTGATAAGCGTCTGTCGGAAGCGCTGCAATAATTCCAATTACAGTTACTTTTACATTCAATGCTAAGATTTATGTGTGTGAGCAGCATTTAAAAAAGAAAACAAAAATACTTTCGGTTCCAGTTTCCCCTTTGATTTTGTTGTTGTTGTTGTTGTGCTTTGTTGCTGTTGTTGTTGTTGTTGTTGGGTTCGAATGCAGACTCACTTACTCCAGAGACATATAATATGCCTAGACAACATCTTATCTATGTCGTCTCTGCTTGTTCCAAGCTGTAACCAGAGACATAGATAACAACACGTAACTAAGTGTACTTGTAGGTTGTCGGTTGTATATAATTTTGGCCTGAGATATAATACAACACATATAACACGATCATATTTCATATTAACATTTATTCATGAATATTTTAGACAAACTACAGTTGCAGGCGCATAGCTAGCCCTCCATAGATGTTGATTCAAGATTAAGATAGGGGTTCCAGGTGCATGCTCCCCAGGAACATTTTGAAAATAATGCTGCAATCTGGTGCATTCTCGGCGACAAATGCACAATATGGACAGATAGAATACATTAAGGCGTCAAGGGTTTGTAAAATTAATGAAGTAGATTTTTTTGTGATTTTGTGAGAATCGTGTGGATTCAGCCGCGTACTCGCGTATAGGCAGCTACGCACATGCGTTGTAAGCCTTTAATCTTTTCTCCATATGGGAAATTTGGACTGGTATAGTGTAGTCGTATCATTGCATACATACTACATGAGGTTCTGCCATATTTACAACAACATATATACATGTCTTTAAAGAATATAGGCCTATATGTGGAAAGGCAGGTATCAATAAGCTGCATGAAATGAATACATCGTAATTAAGATGATTATATCAAACGACTCCACACGACGACAGCCTAGGCTCCGAATGAATTTACAGTCGTTTCTCCGAAGAGTCGTTTCCTCGAAGATAATATGTATATTGGAGTACTTGTATTATATAGTAGGTAGCCTACGATCTTTTATATTGCGTTCTATATTTACACAGTTTACAAAATAGTCTACTGATAAGATAGTGAGTGTTAGGTTAAACCTAATTCGTTCACATTTAAGACGTGAATAGAACAAACATTATCAAACAAATAAACATATAACCAATTGATGACTCCTGTTCATCTCAGACAGAGACATTGATAACATATGTCTCTGTCTCAGAGATGTATATAAATGTATAAAGTTTATCAAAATCTGGGTCTAGATCAGTATCTCTGGCTGTAAAACCCTACACATATGTGCCTTCTATTACCCAAAGACAAGCGATAAAAAAGAACATACCTTTTTCGGAGATTCCTTACATAGAGCTGCAAAAATTAGAGAAGCTTTTATGATAATCGAAGGGGATTTCAACCTTCCGGGATTGGACTTGGAGAATAAGAGGTTGAAGGTCAATTAACAGCACATAAAAAAACACCATACCGTTAGCCAGCCTAGATGATCACGAACTAGTCGAGCTAGTCGAAGAGTCAACCAGAAATAAAAAATACTTTGGATTTAATGATCACCAACATCCCGAGTAAAGTACAAAGAACCGGAATTATACCTGGCATTTCCGATCACGACGCCGTTTACGTAGCCCGGTAAAACTGAGGCAAACACAACGCAAGATACCGCTTTATAAGAACGCCAACTGGGAAGGCATCAGCTCTGATATGAAGTCTCTGTGTACCACAATCAAACAAATGGCGAAGCTGGACCAGAATGTCAACAGCATATGGGACACATTCAATGACCGTTTACAGACTAGCATCCTGAAGCACATTCCTCAGAAGGTAACAAAAGCAAACTACCATGGATAACGAAAGCAATCAAACGGATGATCAAGAAAATAGACAGGCTACAGTGAACCCTCGTTTATCCGAACACGTCCGTTCCCAACAAAATGTCCGGTTTACCGAAAAATCCGGACTAATGAAGCAGAGCATGTTCTTATTCACATTAAGAAATAAACGGTCTGTATGAGCGGTGTATAGTTATAACCCTTTAGCAAACGCCAAATTGTCGACCGTCCCAAATTGAAAGAGTTTGCAGAAGACATATCAAAACGTGATGAAATTCAAAGATAATCTTCTGATATGGCAGAAAACATTGTGGGAAAAGGAGAAATTGCTCGTCACGAGCAATTTCTCCTTTACCAACAATGATTTCAAAAGTCGACTGCAATAAACTGGTCCAATAATTCCGTTCCCTTACAATTTTGTTCGGATTGCGAGACATCCGGATAATCGGGGTCCGGATAAACGAGGGTTCACTGTATACAGAAGAAAGAAGAAATCAAACCATAACTCATACATAAAAGACTTCAAGAAAATTAAACAACATGTCCAAGCAAAAATGAAGCAGGCATACCGTGGATACATTGAGGATGTTATCACTTTATACCAAGAAAACGAAAACCCAAACAACAGGTCGAAACAAGTTTGTTTGCACATACACTAAACACAAAAAAAGGAAAATGGCACCGTTCAAGGATTGAAAGATAAAGGAAGACTTCATACGTACACATAAAACAGCAGGCAAATGTTTCAATCACCAATTCCACTCTGTATTCTCTGAACCAAGCTTCGTCACCAAAGAAGAATTCAAATGCGATAACTATGAGAAGTAGGCCACATCAAGCAGCAAATAACATCAGCATCACATGTAAATGCGTTCAAAAACTACTTGAAAACTTGAACTCACGCAAAGCAGCTGGCCCAGACCAAATCAAACCTAGCATATTGAAAGAAATGGGCAAAGATATAGCCCCGATATTGACGATCATCTATAAACTTCTTATAAAACCAGCCAACTACCAGAACAATGGCGTCAAGTGGCAGTTCCGGCATCCATGGTCTTACAAACAGATGGACCAGGGCCTTCCTCCCGGACGGAAGCCAAACTGTTGCCCTAGGTGGACAACTTTCCGACCCTGAGTCTGGTGTGCCCCAGGGATCTGTACTTGGGCCGTGCCCCAGGGATCTGTACTTGGGCCGTGCACCAAGGATCTGTACTTGGGCCATGTCCCCGGTATCTGTACATGGTCTTGCCCCAGGGATCTGTACTTCGGCCGTGCCCAGGGGATCTGTATGTGAGCCGTGCCCCAGGCATCTGTACTTGAGCCGAGCCCCAGGGATCTGTACTTTGGCCGCGCGTCAGGGATCTGTACTTAAGCCGTGCCCCATGGATTTGTACTTTGGTCGTGCTCCAGAGATCTGTACTTGGGCCGTGCCCCAGGGATCTGTACTTGAGCCGTGATCCATGGATCCGTACTTGGACCGTGCCCCATGGATCTGTACGTGAGCCGTCACCAGGAATCTGTACTTTGGCCGTGTCCCAGGGATCTGTACGTGGGCCATGCCCCAGGGATTTGTACTTAGGCCGTGTCCCAGGGATCTGTACGTGAGCTGTGCCCACGGGATCTGTACTTGGGCCGTTTCCCAAGGATCTGTACTTGACCGTGCTCCATGGATATGTACTTGGGCCGTGCACCAGGGATCTGTACTTGGGCCGTGCCCCGAGGATCTGTACTTGAGCCATGCCCCTGGGATCTGTACTTGGGTCGTGTCCCAAGGATCTGTACTTGGGCTGTGTCCCAAGGATCTGTACTTTGACTTTGCCCCAGGGATCCGTACTTGGGCCCTGCCCCAGGGATCTGTACTTGGGCCGTGCCCCAGGGATCTGTACTTGGGCAGTGTCCCAGGGATCTGTACTTGGGCCGTGCCAAAGGGATCTGTACTTGAGCCGTGTCCAAGGGATCTGTTACTGGGCCGTGCACCAGGTGTCTGACTTAGGCCGTGTCCCAGGCATTTGTTACTGGGCCGTGCCCTAAGGATCTGTACTTGGGCCCTGCCCCAGGGATCAATACGTGAGCCGTGCCCCAGGGATCTGTACTTGGGCCCTGTCCCAGGGATCTGTACGTGCGTCGTGCCCCAGGGATCTGTACCTAGGCTGTGCCCCAGGGATCTGTACGTGAGCCTTGCCCCAGGGATCTGTACTTGGGCCGTGCCCCAAGGCTCCGTACTTGGACCATGCCCCAGGGACCTGTACTTGGGCCCTGCACAGGGATCTGTACTTTGGCCGTGCGCCAGGGATCTGTACTTGGGCAGTATCCCAGGGATCTGTACTTGGGCCGTACCCCAGGGATCTGTACTTGGGCCGTGTCCCAGGGACCTGTACTTGGGCAGTATCCCAGGGATCTGTACTTGGGCAGTATCCCAGTGATCTGTACTTGGACGTGTCCCAGGGATCTGTACGTTGGCCGTGCCCCAGTGATCTGACTTAGGCCGTGCTTGGGCCGTGTCCCAGGGATCTGTACTTTGGCCGTATCCCAGGGATCTGTACTTGGGCAGTATCCCAGGGATCTGTACTTGGGCCGTTTCCCAAGGATCTGTACTTGGGCCGTGCCCCAAGGATCTGTACTTTGGCCGTGCCCCAGGGATCTGTACTTGGGCCGTGACCCGAGGATCTGTAATTGGGCCTTCCCTGTTCCTGTTCTACAATAATGACATCCAGGAATTACTAGGCTCAACCTTCAGACTATTCGCGGATGATACCATAGCATATCTAACATCAAAATGTGATTGACACCGCCTCCAGTTTGACCTTGACAAACTCGTAGAGACGTCCTTGTAGACCAAGTGGAAGATGGAATGTCACCCCAACAAATGTGAGTTTATATCCATCACAAGAAAAAGAACCTAATCATCTACAACTACAAACTACATAGGTTTCCATAACATTAAAAATGTCAACTCTGCTAATACCTTAGACGCACTTTCAACAACTCACTCGATTCACATATCAAATACGCACATCAAAAGCAAGCAACACCATGGGCTTCCTAAGACAAAATTTAAATATAGCCTCTACAAAAACCAAAGAAACCGCATACAAAGCCATGGTAAGACCAACATAAGAGTACTCAAGCTGCATTTGGGACCCATACGAAAAAGGCGACATAGATAAGATAGAGCTAGTACAACGGCGAGGAGCTCGATTTGCCAACCACCGCTACCACAGTTGCTCCAGCGTCGCAGTGTGATACAAACACTACAATGGAACAACAGCCTTGATCTTAGAATAAAACAAGCTCTACAAAGGCATTACTGTAAAGAAAAAAATAGCCATCCATCCAGCAAACAACATTCCAAAACCAACTAGACACTGTAGAACAAACAGCAACCTCTCACGAGTATGAAGTTTCCTACGCCAGCGCTCTCTTGCACCAGCAGTCCTTCTATCCTCATACCATCAGAGGTTGGAACTTACTACCTCATAAAGTTCAGTCAGCTGACTCAGTTGAGGCTTTCCGTGCCTAACTAATCACCATTTATGCCTAACCTCCTCTTTGTTATTTTATCTCCACCTTGTATATACTCCACCCTTTAAACTTTTTTTACTTTTACTCCCCCTATTATGCGCACACACCTGGTAAAATATGTTAAATGTGACCAGTAATGGCAGAAGAGAGAAAGAAGATCGTAATGGGAAAGTCATCCTTTTGTCACATTGATTTCTAAAGGCTTAAGAAGCAGATGAGTAAATGGAGGGGTGTTGGTGACTAAATGGCTAATACTTTGGAACTTTAAAGGCTTATTAAAGGAGATTAATGCTATATCAAACTATATCATTTTGAAAACTTTTGGTCATATTCAAATAGTTTTCACAAGAAAACACCATCAGCACAACTTAAATGTGAAAGTAAACCAGAAATAACCCAGATTAGCAAGTTTTATAATTCAGTTTTCCTGATTCTTCATCTCTGACCTTGACAGTTGATACTCACATTTTTAACCGACCAATCAGAATTCGTTGTTTTGGATATGTAAACAAACAGGTTGTTGTTAAACATGATTGAATTGGAGACAACTATATTTCAAGCACAAAATAACTTATTTTAAATTAGTCTTTTTAAGAGGGTCTCAATGCATTCCTAAACTAATTCTCATGACTTTTATGAACATAATAGAACTCGATATACTTTTTCAGTAATTTATGTGTACTCCTCTCCTGTGATGTGCCTTTAACCCTTAGAATGGTGGGTAATTTTCTAAAAATAGATTTACGTGTCATCTGCTTTCCAAACTTTCAATATCTGCTTAATTTTGAAGAGGAAAGGTACTCAGAGTAGCAAACAGATTGGATCACAGGCCAGCCGCCAATTTGCTTGGTGGCTGGCCTGGATCCAACCTGTTTGCATAGCATGAAGTCGGTTCCAGCACTATAAGGGTTAATGGTGCTTGTTTATATGAGAAAGGAAATCTCATAGTTAATTTCTTAAAAAAAACTGGACAACATCTGTCTTGTTATATGATACACACTAAAGAATAGTCATTGGAAGCAAAATTATTTCGTTTTTTATGCTTTAAAGTATGTATACAGTCGAGTGAATCAACATGTATTTTGATCCCAAAGCATTGCTTTTGAGATCTACCGCATATAACTGTACATACATACGTAGATGAATTGACGCTTCCTGAATTAATCATGATTTCAATAGCTACTTTTAATCGTATATATCAAACAATAATACAAAAGTTGTATCGTTTCGACGACTTTTTGTTTTTACTTTCAAATATTCTCTGCTGTGAACAAGTGCCTTTAAACGGTGGGGTATATCTATTGGAATTGGTTCTTTACGACTAACCCTTAGAATGCTTGGTAATTTTACACAAAGAAAAGTCTTTTTGTGTCGTCTGCTTTCCAAAACCTTAAATATCAGCTTTGTTTGACGAGGAAAGGTACCCAGATTAGCAAACAGGTTATATCACAGGTCAGCCGCCAATTTACTTGACGGCTGGCCTCTGTCTAAACTGTTTGCATAAGCATGAAGTCGGTTTCTGCACTATAAGGGCTAGGTAAGGACACAAAGAGGGAGGAGTTTTGTCATTTCAAGTTCACTGTGAATTTCATTTATACGTTTGTGCTTTTACATAGCGTTAACATTCCTTCAGTTATGTTGCGATGGCCGATTCACAATGATGAAGGAAGACCTCAGCTGTCTCAACTATTCATAAGGACTGTGCAGTCCGGGTCAAGCAATAAGAAAGAAAGAAAGAAAGAAAGAAAGAAAGAAAGAAAGAAAGAAAGAAAGAAAGAAAGAAAGAAAGAAAGAAAGAAAGAAAGAAAGAAAGAAAGAAAGAAAGAAAGAAAGAAAGAAAGAAAGAAAGAAAGAAAGAAAGAAAGAAAGAAAGAAAGAAAGAAAGAAAGAAAGAAAGAAAGAAAGAAAGAAAGAAAGAAAGAATGACCTAATGAAGGAATTGGAAAGGAAGTAATTGGGAATGAAGGAATTTGAAAGGGAGGGAGGGAGGGAGGGAGGGAGGGAGGAGGGGGAGGGAGGGAGGGAGGAGGGAGGAGGGAGGGAGGGAGGGAGGGAGGGAGGGAGGAGGAGGGAGGGAGGGAGGGAGGGAGGGAGGAGGAAGGAAGGAAGGAAGGAAGGAAGGAAGGAAGGAAGGAAGGAGGGAAGGAGGAGGAGGGAGAGGAGGAGGGAGGGAGGAGGGAGGGAGGGAGGGAGGGAGGGAGGGAGGGAGGGAGGAGGGAGGAGGAGGGAGGGAGGGAGGGAGGAAGGAAGGAAGGAAGGAAGGAAGGAAGGAAGGAAGGAAGGAAGGAAGGAAGGAAGGAAGGAAGGAAGGAAGGAAGGAAGGAAGGAAGGAAGGAAGGAAGGAAGGAAGGAAGGAAGGAAGGAAGGAAGGAAGGAAGGAAGGAAGGAAGGAGGGAAGGAAGGAAGGAAGGAAGGAAGGAAGGAAGGAAGGAAGGAAGGAAGGAAGGAAGGTTTCTTCTCAATATCACGTTGAAAATCTTTATTTTCATATTTTTGTCGTCTGTGGTTGCTTCCAATTTGGACCAGTATCTCATTTCCAGATGATGATGCGTTTTAAGGTTATTAAACGACTGCACTTTGGCAGCGAGCGAATATAATTTGGCTTTGGTCCCCAGACTAATGGCATATGTGGGATATTTCATAAGATTCTAGTATCGTTAAATCCGATAGAAACGCCTGACGTAGATTGAAATTATGAACTAATGAACCGATCAATGTTGTCAATATGGGAAAACAATGAGCCTGAGAGTGCATCGAGTAATACAACTGGAAAAAACAAACCTGGAACACGTGGATATGTTCGATGGAAGCGGCCAATGTGCTTTTATTTTTTTTACCCATGCAGAGAGAACATTGTGGGTTCAATTAAGTTCAGTACTTCTAGGCCACCAATGCCCCTTTAACCCATTACCAAACAATATGACATTTGACCAGTTTGTTGCAGACGACTCTGGAAAACATCGTGGGAAAAGGAGAAATTGCTGTTAACGAGCAATTTCTCCTTTTCCCACGATGTTTTCTGCCCTGTCAAAAGATCGTTTTTCAATTTCATCAGAATTTGAAATGTCGTCTGCAAGTTTTTTCAATCTTGGACAGTCGAAAATGTTGGCGTTTGGTAAAGGGATAACGAGAAAAAAATAGTCGTGAAACAATGCGAAGTAGATAAAAATGTTCATTCATGTTGCCAGAGGAGACACATTCCAAAAAAATACTCGACACCTTTTCGTTATGAGATCAAACATTTATTAAGACAGTCGACACCTTATCATGAAATACTGTGAGAACCATTGTGTAAAGTAGATCTTGGTCAGTATTAATTTTAAGTTTACAGCTTCTTTTTTGATATCATAACCGAAAGCCGAAGTGTTTTTCTGTTGATAAAACGATTAACTGACAATTACATGAAATAGCTGTGTTGTTATCCTCTGTCAAACTCGAGTACATTTTAATCACAAAACGAAGTGATATGCCTATAATAAACCTACAAAGTTTTATTGGAAGACACCTCATAAAGCAATCTCCTTTTTCCCTTTTCAAGAAAACTGTCAATCGGAACTACTCGATCGGGTATTTCCGTGAGCTGTGAAATACACCTCATATATAAGTGTAGGGCTACAATTTTTCGGGTAAATCGGCCTCCGGCGTCTAACACATTTTCTAAGCGTGCAAATCAAGTAGTTCAATGTGTATGGAAGTTTTGACATCCTTTTAAATCATTTTTTTTTATCAGTAACTCATACGAAATGGCGAAGTTGTTGTTGTGACATGTATAGTTGTTTCCTCATTCAAATTTAACGACTTCTAAGATTTCACATTTGTTATCTATTTCTACAAACGAAAGTAAAGTGACGTCATTCTCGTGGGAAACAATATGGCGTCATCCCTATTATTTCAGAGGTGTTTTCATTGGATAAACCCGATGTGTTCAGATTGGAAAACTGTTGGTCTCGTAAACCACAAGTCTTAACAATAGGGGTCTATAGTTAGATTTGGTTCAGTGAAGTCTCAATAATGATCCGTGAACGAAGCTTTTTTCAACATTTGGACATTAATTGTGTAAAATAGAGCAATGTATCTCTAGACCTGTTATTTTGGGTAGAAATAATAGTCACAAAAAGGAATTGCTCGTTCTTATCAAATCACCATTTCATCACACTTGTAATAACTCTTCTGCGGAACATTAGTTAAACTTAGGGTTTACTTAGGGTTTACTTAGGGTTGGTTCCCAGCACAGGTCCTCTAGGGTCCTCTTCGCCTAGCCTGGGGTCCTGGCCCATGCTAACCCGCGGTATACGAACGGGCCAGGACCCCAGGCTACTCTTCGCCAGGCTCGTTATTTTCATTAATTGTATTTATCCTACATGTATTATGTTCTCTGGTTCCATTAATTTTTATTACTGCCTTATAATTATCATACAGGACCTCCTGTTTATGCCAGTGTTTATCTAGTCTGTTCTTGAATGAATTGATTGATGGCGCTGAAACAACCTCCTCGGGAAGGCTGTTCCAGACTCTCGAAATTCTTATTGTAAAGGAGTTCTTTCTTACATTAGATGCACAATGTTGTGGAAAAATTTGAAGACAATTTCTTCTTTGACTGTGTCTGAGTGAGCAATTATCCCAAAGTTTTAATAAGTTTGTATCCCAGTATCATATAATTTATGTATAAATTTGTATGCTTCTATCATGTCACCTCTACATCTTCTATAGGATAAGGTCGGTAGTTTTAATCTTCTAAGTCTCTCAGGATATTCCATGTTCTTGAAGCCTGGTAGTTGTTTTGTTGCACGCCTTTGTACACTCTCAATTCTGTCTATATCTATTGCTTTAAATGGTCTCCAGGCTGCACCTGCATACTCTTAATGTGTTCTTACGAGACTTTTATATAGGGGTTTGAATGTTTCCTCATTGAGAAACTGAAATGATCTTCTAATAATTGCAAACGTGCTGTTAGCTTATCAACTGATTTTTTTTTTAATAAAGACCCACTGCTAGTTCTAAATCTCTAAACCTTTGGTATAAAATCAACATGGCGTAAGGGGTTTTAGAGAAGGAAATTTTGTTTTCCAGCAATCTGTGTACAATATAGTTCGCGTACAGGTACCCTAACAGTGGATATGTGGTGTTCTATGCGCGGGCACCTGTTGCGCATAATATGCAAATCGCCCGTGACAACAACATACGTCATCATGTGGTCCCGAAAATAGATACATGTTCATGTACGCTGACTCTCTTGTGTTTTGATTGCATATTTGTAAACATTGGACTTAATCAAACATGCTCTTCCGCTGGGAGTGAATTTTTTCATCATTGGATTTATTAAGTGGATGGTGATTAGTGGATTGACACGCGCGAGGACAGATGACTGCCCTCCAATTAGAGAAACAAGTGCGTTAAGCTAAAATTCAAAATGGACGCACCCGTGGTTGAAATCGATCCCAATTTTGAGCCCCAATCTAGGGCACGCTCGAACACATGGCCTAGACGGCCGGCCGAGGATTTTTTCGAAGGTGTGCACGGATCTCCCTCGTCGGACGATCCAGGTATCTTGGAGCACAACAAGGATGTGCTGGGAATTAAGCAGAAAACCTCATCGCGGAGGAACGCATGGGGAAATTTGTCGTACGCTGACCTAATTACGAAGGCGATCCAAACGTCGCCTGATCAGCGACTTACACTCTCGCAAATCTACGACTGGATGGTGCAGAATGTTCCGTATTTCAAGGATAAAGGGGATAACACGAGCTCGGCTGGATGGAAGGTTTGTTTCTTGGTTTTAATTGGCAATCCGTGCTGAAATTCCCCGTGCTAAATTTACACAGAATATTGTGTCGATTGCAGAGAATACTATTACGGCAAAGTAACCTGTCAATCACCGCTGTCAAAAGGTTAGGGGTCACGTGTAGTAAGTGATTTTTGCCGTTGAAAGGTTAGGGGTTATGTTCAATAATCAATGGGGGGACCCATTTCCTCCCTTGATAAAAGTATATTGCAGCTTGGGCTTCTGCTTTGACAATAGTAAAAATAAATCTAGAGATAATCACTTACTTGCAAAACTATCATTCAAACATTTTGTGATTGGTCCACATTAAAAGCAACAACAGAACACATATATTAATTTATAACATCATTAAAAAAAAAGAAAAAAAACACTTTTGACAGCTGGAATGACATTTTCCTTAGCGTATTGTGGTTTAATTGATTGTAATTGAATTACAAATTGCTCATTAACAAACACTTTGACTAAAGTTGAAATTGTAAACATTACTATTTGAATCAAGTATATATATATTATTGTCCCTTTGGGTTAATGTAAATAGTTTTGCCTTACAACTTATAAGAATTTTTTTTTATGTATTTAAATCTGTTTGTTTTATGTTGTATGTTGTTGCTTACAACTCAAAATTGTTACAAGATTCATGGCCAATTGGGTTATGAGATCTGAACTTGAACTCACACAAACCCTTTTAAATAAGTAAAAATCAAGTTGCAATATTTGGATTTTCATGATAGCTAGCCTAGTGGTTTACATTCAGAATACAGATAGTTAGAGTGGTCTTTCCCTCAATAATGAGTTTTAAACGAAGCTTTCTTCAACATTTGGACATTTATCGTGCTTCGCTTTGTCTCAATTCCATCGTGATTTTTATGTTACAAAAATTCAGAACAGCTGACTGTGTACTTCCTATAAACTGAGGACAAACGAATCACTTTGAGTCACACTTTGAAATCTTTTGGGGACCAATACAGTTCATTGGGTTTAGAATCCAAGAATCGAAGAATGAACTATTCATCTATCAACATCGATGAAGCTCAAAATTTAGTTTTTGATGTCCATTTTGTTTATGACCGGTGCTGAGATCTTGCAAGATTATCGCCATCACATTACATAGATCTAAAATACAGTATGGGGTTTATGTACACGTTTTTTAACCAAAATTGAGTTGTTATGACAGAATGATCAATAACAGGTGAACTCCAATTAAGCCAGGCATAACAATACTACTCTAGAAATGTTGATGCGATGTAAGACCCCAATTAAAGAAACAAGCAGATACAAAACCTTGCATGAAGCAGTGGTTGAGGTGAAATAGACATGTGGTCAGAAATGACAGGTGTCATAATGGCCACAAGTATTCAAATATATATAACCCCTTATATGCCTCATATTGCCACTGCTGCTGGAGGAAAAAATAAGAATCAATTCGGACAAAGTGATAAATTGCTCCGAATGAGCAACTTATTCTTTTGTCACAATTATTTCAAACATAATATTATGCAGAAAGTGTACTTTTTTTGTTATCTGTTTGTCATCATCTGCTGCAACTACTCTCATTTTGGACCAGTCTCAAATTCCCATATGAAGAAAGTGTGTAAATAGTATTAACTATTTGGTTCATTATGACCCAATTATACTGACCTAAGTGGTCTATAGTACACATCTTGGCATACATATGAGTTTGTGTGTGTAAAGGAAGAAAAGGAATGAAATATGATGCCATGGTCTTGGTGCTTTACTGCTGAATGACAAAACCTCAGTTTATGGCTTACTGATGGAATCAAATTATGATCAATTTATGCCTTTGGCCACATTTCCTTTTTATCAGATAATGCATTATAGTGTATCTAATGTCTATATTCTAGATACTTCAATTGCAGGAATGAATTTACCCTTCTCCTCATATGGGAGTTTTGTTTAAAGATATTTATTCTACATCAAATCGAGGGTACAATGCAAGACTATAGTAAGTGCTTCATGTTTGTGAGGAGCTTCATGTTTGTGAAGCACTTACTATAGTTTCGCATTGAACCCTTGAAATGGGAAATAAATTCTCACAACTTAGACCAATCACTTTTGAATCTACTTTCTGGATCATAACCCAGGGTTTTCCTTTTAAAAGAGGCAGTTGCAGGCAGATTTGTCTGCCTCATTTGTCTGCCTCTATAATTTTTCAGGCTTGTTCAAGTTTTTCAAATGGTAAAAAATAAATCATTGGTAACCAGAAAGAAGTAATATTCATTTTTGGCCCAATGGCCGGCCCCCCTCTTAGCGAGCAATTTTTCCTTTTCCCGCAATGCATTCTGCCCAACTAAAAGATTTTTTTTCAATTTCATCACTTTTTGAAATGTCTTCTGCAAACTCTTTCATTTTTGGGAGAGTGGAAAATTTGGCATTTAGTAAAGGGTTAAGACCTCTACTGCAGGTGTGTTGAAGTGAAAATTGTTAAGGAGAGGAGTGATTAGCCATCCCAAATATCCAATCCTTGAAATGTGGACGCCCATTCTGAATTGCAAATGTAATTGACCAAACAATAGGCATAGTATAAGAGTTTTAGACTAACACCGGTCAATCTTTCCCACTATTGGACATAAACAGATGATTACACAAAACAACAGAAATATCTTCCTTTCCCACAATATTTTCCAGAGTCTGCAACAAACCTATGGAATGTTGTTACTGTTTGGTAAAGGGCTTATATAAGAAGCAACTATGACAAAGACGGGAATTTCTTGTTATAAGTCAGGGTTGGCAAAATCTGATACTGAATTACTTGGGCGTAAATGCCAAATCTTTGTGCACTAAAAGTCTTGTCCTTTAATATTTGTTTAATAGTAAATTTTAGTAAAAATACACTTGTCCCCAAAGGCTTCTGGACAAGCTTAGCAACACAGACAATTGATTTCCCCGCCCTTGCAAACAATTTCTTCTATCGTTGCAATGGTTTCTTATCAATATATTTATGAAGAAAATACAGTCTAATTGATTTATTTTATAAAAATCTTCTGTTGCTGCTTTTAATTTAGATTTATTAACAGAGTTGTCATTAAGAGTCGGTCCCAGCCAATTTGACCGCTTCAAATGACATTTTGGTCGGCTCATTTGATAAAAAATACGATATGTGGTCATAAGTAACAATTAATTTTAAATCAAAAGTTGCCCTCTTGCTCCAAAAATTAAGGACAACCCTGCATTATAAAGTTCCAACAGGTGTCTTGATTTTTTGTGCTCTTAATTCCTGAGCACAAACCCAAAATGACCCATTATTTTGATTGTAGTTACAGTCCAACTTGTGTTAAGCGGCCCTCCTTTTAAGCAGCCAACCTGCCTTAAACAACCCTGACAGAAAGTCCCATTGTTGGATTTATAGTGTACATCAACTTGTGTTAAGCAGCCAACCTGTCTTAAACAGCCAACTTTCTCAGTTCCATAGGCTGGCCTCTTAACACAAGTTTGACTGTATTGTGACATGTATGTATTTGTGTCTCAAACAGGACAATTACTCCTTGTGTGGAAATCAGCGATTTTGGCACCGAGGTTAGGTTACAGTGTAGTGTGTGGGGGGTTGAAGGTTGAAGACTGATAACTAGGACACATGTTCTCAAGACTTTGTGGTTAAACTTTAACTCCTACTTACTTTTAACCCATTACCAAACAATAACGACATAAAAATTCGGACCACTTGGTTACAGACCACTCTGGAAAACATTGTGGGAAAAGGAGAAATTGCCCTATCAGAAGAATTTTTTTCAATTTCATCATATTTTGAAATGTTGTCTGCTTTCTCTTTCAATTTGGGACAGTTGAAAATTTAGCATTTGGTAAAGGGTTGAATTAGTATCAAACTAGTTGTTTCCATAGGAAAATAATTGTCTCCCTTGTGCTAGGATTTATTTAGTTGTCTGCTGCATCCATTATGAGTGAATTGAGAAATGGCATAAACAAATACAGTCTAACTTGTGTTAAGCAATCACCCTTTTAAGCAGCCAACCTGTCTTAAACAACAACTACAGAAAGTCCCATTGTTAGATTTATAGTCTACATCAATTTGTGTTAAATAGCCAACCTGTCTTAGACAGCTTATTTACTCTGTCTAATAGGCTAGTCTCTAAACACAAGTTTGACTGTACACAAGGAATCATTCAGCATATTATTTCCTTGTTCATTCATTCCTCTCGGATTATGTAATTCATTTCTTTGATGTTTGTACCAGCTACAATAATGGTACATTGTCCATGTGCTATTCATTAGTTTCATTGAGATACAGTAATAGATTAGATTTCGCCTCAATTGCAGCCAATCAGATAAATGTTTACTACGGAATTCAAAACCCTGAAATGTCATACCAAAGACGGAATTCAAAACCATAATATGTCATATCAAAGATGTTGCTTTGACAATGGGGTAATTACTGCTTCTAAGCCTTCTGGTTTCTTTAGTTATTCACATCGGTGAGAAATATAGATTAATACTTACATTTCTATAAAGGTATGGTCAGGCGCTGTCTGCGTCATTAAAAGAGGTCTTCAGTAATAGAGGACTTGATAATTGAGAATTTTGCACAAAGGTGATGAAATGTGACTTTGATTTACTCAGGGCCTTTTCTTATTATTTAACAGGGGCCCATAAAAGGCACTATCCCAATTGAAAACTTCTTTAGAATCATGCAGTTTTCCAAAAACATTGAAGACCTACCAGCTTTTTGGTTTCCCAATTAAGTAGTTTCATTAATTAGATTTTCCAAAATCGACAGGCCTTGGTCACTTCCAAATGTAAAGAAATATTTAAGCCCTGTTACTTGTCCGTAAATGCAAAATCGTTTTGTGGTCTTGTCTATAATGATTACATTGAAAGTTTCAGTAAAATTTATATTGTGTGTTTAGGCTTTTGGACAAGCTTGGCAAAACAGAAAATTTATTTGCCAACCATGCAGCATATTGTATTTTAAAGCTTATTTTGCTTATGTTTTTGGTTCTCAAAAGACATGACTGAATGAGAAAATTCCATTTGTTTCTTTGGGTTTTTACGTCAAATTGTCAACTTTTCAGTTATATTCGGATGTCAGGCTCATTGGTGGTGTAGTCACATAACCTAACTCACCATATTAATCCTTACAGTACTAGTGCTGGAACCGTCTTCATGCTTATGCAAACAGGTTAGATCCAGGCCGGCCGCCAAGTAAATTGGCGGATGGCCTGTGATCTAAACTGTTTGCTTCTCTAGGTATATTTCCTCACCAAAATTAAGAATATATTTAAGGTTTTGAGAGCAGATGACACAAATATCTTTTTTTTAGAAAATTACCCAGCATTCTAAGGGTTTAGTCTAGTCAAGGCCAGTAGAGCGTAGTAGGGCCATTAGTCGGGATTGTTACAGCTGGGATCATCCGAGTTATAGAGCCACTGGCATTTTGTAATTTAACTGGTAGACTACCTCTCATTAAGATGTGAATCTACCACTACTTTCATTTGAACCCCTGCAGAGAGGGGCATAATGTGATTACAACTTCAATACTCTTAACCACTAGGTCACAGAGGCCTGAACCCTTTACCAAATACCAAATTTTGACTGTCCCAAATTGAAAAAGGATGCAGACGACTTTTCAAAATGTGACAAAATTAAAAAATAATCTTCTTATAGGGCAAAAAAACATTGTGGGAAAAGGAGAAATTGCTCATTTAGAGCAATTTCTTCTTTTCCCATAAAGTTTTCCAGAGTTGTCTGTAACAAACTGGTCAAATGTTGTTATTGTTTGGTAATGGATTAAGATAATGAGAGCAAGTATACTCTTATGATTATATGCTATGGAGGAGAGAATGAGAAATGAAATGACCTATTGAAATACTCCATCCATCAAGAACTGAGTTATGTTACAAACATCATTGACTGATCATGATTCAGTGAATTGGGCTGGATTTGATAAATACTGTTTTAAGCTAGAATACCCATAATCCATCTTTTTGAAACCCATTCTTTCATCAGATTACTTCAGTCGTTCCCGGTATTCACAGGTAGTGGCCGGAACTGTTCACAATAAACGGAATGTTTACAAACCCACGCTGACCTATACCAAAACGACCGAAGTAAGCGGACGAAAAAAACGAGTTTCAAAATGGCAGATTATGGATTTAGAAATCATGGTAGCTCGTCTACGGTTCAGTGCAAGACTATAGTAAGTGCATCATATTGTGAAGCATCTACTATAGTCTTGCACTGAACCCCTGTGGAACACCGTACAGGAAATTTATGTTCCTTACATTCCCTCAGGTACTGCACTCTATTGTTCCAATCATCTGACTGCTTAACCCGCTGGGTTATTTTCTCAAAATAGATTTTGTGTCATCTGCTTTCCAATTTTGATGAGCAGCAAACAGGTCAGATCACAGGCAAGCCGCCAATTTACTTGGCGGCTGGCCTAGATCTAACCTGTTTGCATAAGCATGAATGTGGTTCCAGCACTTTAAGGGTTAATTCCCCACATAAATATGTAATAAATATTTGTTTAGTGTTTGGCAAGAGTGAATAAATCATGTTATGATGACTTCAATAAATTCATTGAGTAAATAGATTGTATATCATGGATATAAAAAGTGAAATGTTGGTTCTTGACTCAATCTGAGCATAGGATGAGAGGTGTATTTGTTTGCATGTCGGCTAACTTCTAGTCTAAATCCTAAACCAGGGGTGGCAAAATTAATTGTCGATATTGCCCAGCTTGTACCGTCCAAAGCCTTAAAATGGAAAAGTGATTTATTACTGAAAATACTGTATTGCCATTACAAGGGAAAGAAAATTGCTAAACCGGAAGTTTTGAAACTGTTTTTGTCGTCAGCACCATGGTGGTGCGGCAGAGCGTTCACTAGCCATTATATGGGTCTTGCCCATAGGGACATTCTCAACAATAATAAATTGAATTATGGGTAAAAGCAAGAAACACATTCAAGGTATAGAACATGGCAATCTCAATTTCAAATGGGGTAAAAAAACAAAACATTTTTTTTGTCACAATCCCCTTCTTATTTTGGGAACAAATGATTCTTAATTCATGAATCAAGCGTAAGTGAGTTTTGATATTAAGATTTATATCATAGAAGTATGGGTTATTTCGTCAACAAACACTCCCTAAATATGCATGTCTTCTACCCCACCTAAAATATTTTTATTACACTTTCTGCCAACTCCTTTTTGAAAGACAAACAAATTAAATCAAGGGTTAAACTCAAGATCTATGGGAAGTCCTCACAAACGTGAAAGCACTTACTTCAGTCTTGTACTGAACCTCTAAAATATCCGGTTTTATTTTAAAAAGAGAGAGTAAAGGTACCCTGGTCACATGACATGTTTGTTTGTAAACAGGACCTAATTTCTTTTGTTGAGTCAGAATTTTAACTCTAGTAATATGGCCCCATCCACTCCCTCACTGCTTGTAAACATCCCTGTGATTGGCCAAACAGACCCAAATAAAAATACTTTTGATTTGATTGGTTAAGGTTCACAGCAGCAAACAAACTATGCGGTGCTTTGGGGTTACCTGGTGCTTTAGTTTGGCTGTGATGTAACACTTTACAGTACATACATATGCAGATGATAATCTGAACTTTCTTACCAGAACATTCTTTATCCTGACATAAAGTTACTTGATAAAGATTACTAGCACACGACAGCATGTGAGGCTAAGCTAGAAAGAAATCATTTTGACAAGGCTAAGTATTTGCTCATTGGAAGGTTTTTCTTTTGTAAACAATATTTCCAATGTGTGGAACTTTGAATGGAAAATAGGCAAGCAATTTCTCCTTTTCCCACAATGTTTTCAACCCCATCAAAGATTACTTTCCAATTTCATCACATTTTGAAATGTCGTCTGCAAACTCTTTCCATTTGGGACATTCGAAAATTTGGCGTTTGATAAAGGGTTCAGGAAAACCCTGCTTTCGTATCAGTGGTTTCAAAGATGTCGTCGGAATATGTTGCAGAGTGAGGCGTTATGTAATAAAATGTTATATATAATAACTATAAGGCCCAGGTTAGATTTAGTAGTGGTATGATACTAAAGGTTATTTACATGTACTCTAATGGTGATAACAATTCACAATCCTCTGGAGTCCCATCCCAGTTGAGTGCATTAAAATTCACTCCTGGTATTGCCAACTCTTTCAAGACACACAGACTGCATGTTCAGTGGTTCTTTATCATGTTAAAATTCATGAATTGTGCAAGAACAGCTTTGTGTTCATGAACATCCATTTGTCGTTCATGTCTGTTCAGGAAGTTAAAAGGGGAACCTTTGATCTTTTTTTCTACAATTGCCGCTGAAATTTAATGTTGTGTCTCTTAGACTATTTTAGATGTGATGGCTTGTTTTGTTTAAACTTTTTATTTTTTATAACAATTGTGAAACAGGTTCCGTCATCTTAAGAGAATCATTCTACTTCCTGGAGACATAACCCGTACTCGCAGATTAATGAAAGGTCGTTAGGTGGACCCTGCTTCTCTTGGGATTCAAACCCACAGCCCTTGTGTCCCAGGCTGACGCTCTACCTCTGAACCACTTAGAAGTGATTGTTTGAAGATACCAAGCTAGCTCATGCATTAAATTCCTTCTTCATTAACCCTTAACCTTATTGATTTAGTGCTTTAATGCACCTGTTGCAGACAACTTAAACATTTGTGACAAAAGGAGAAATTTCACCTTTTGCTACATTAGTTTCTACCTACATATCGGATGGAAATCCCTTTTTCATACTTTGAATATGTTGTCTACTGTTGATATCAATATGGAATATGACAACCTCTAAAATCTGCTGCTGCAGTTGATCTGAAAACAGATATATGAAGGAAGCAGAGTGTAAAAAGGCTAAAGGATGGGTAAAATGAATAAATAAAGACACTTCCAGGTATTCTTGATTGCTTGTGTATAGAGCTTCATTTAATTGCAAAAGTTTCCCAGGTCCAATATCGTTGACATGATACTATATCCATGTAAACACCTTATAGTTTATTTAGTATGGAGAAATATTCATGGATCAAAGTATCTTTCCTAGACCTTATGATTATTTAGCTCTATTATTGCAAAGTAACGCATTGTAATACAAGTAATACATTATGCTGCCTCCTATGACATCTCACAAAATAATGGTTTTTGTTGTTAAATGTATGTGTATTAGTTTTTAGAAAATCAAAAAATATCTGAACAATACAGTTTGTGTATTGGTATATGATACACAACTTAAAGAAGCTATTGAAAGGATAATTAATTCAGGAAGCATCTTTTGATTTGCATGTTCATTCCATATGCTGTAGATCTCAAAACTGTTTAAATGCATTTGGATTTTATTTCATATTAATTCATTGTATAAATGCACTGAAATTCTCCAGGGTATTTCATACAACAGTACAGTTGTGATACAGTTTTAGCCCATTACCAAACAATCACAACATTTGACCAGTTTGCCGCAGACGACTATGAAAAACATTATAGGCAAAGGAGAAACCTTTCTTAACAAGTATTTTCCCCTTTTCTCACCATGTTTTATGCCCTATCAGAAGATTATTTTGAAATGTCCTCTTCTCTTTCAATTTGAGACAGTAAAAAATAAAGCAATTAGTAAAGGGTTAAGGTAATTTAGTTTAAACTTCCTGATTTCCTTATGTTTGTGAACAAGCACCTAGTCGTTTAGTAAAACTATCTAGCTACCCTGGGTGGTGTCTTATTAACGATCATAAGATTGTCCGAAAATTGTCGTCCGATTTTACATCTTCGACAATCATATGCTCAAACTTGACGCCTTCTTATCAATCAGCTTGTACTGTACTTTCTGACCATAATTCCATAATCGTAAGCTTTTCACCATCATAAAACATTCACGCCTGCAAATTCAACAATGTTCGATACTTAGACTGCTTTATTCTGTCTTTTCTGGTGAGCAATCCTACATTGAAAATACTAAGGACCAAAATAGAGGAGGTCTCATTGTATTAACCCTTGGGTTTGTGATGTCATATCTCTATTTTTAGCTTTGAAGAAGAATTTTCAACGAAATGAAATGATTCAGATTTAACATGCGAAATATCCATTGAAAAATTATCCAAAATGAAAAGTGACAGAAAATTGAAGGTGGGTTTCATTCTGATGCAATTTGGAATTAACAATAGTTTAAGTTTCAAACGATTTTTCACAGCAACTGAAGACGGTCATTTTTCCTTCTTGATCGCGTTATATGCACAGTTTCTATTGGTAGATGGGGTAGATTGGGTTTTCGGTGAAAACAAGTGTAGCTGAAAAAGTTGTATCAGAGGGAATTTGTGTCAATAAAGTGTTATACAGTCAAAAAAGTTCACCATTCCCCCAAGATGAGAAATCTACGCTGATTTTGCATCAAACAAAAGAACTTAAATCATTGTTTTCTGGCTGCGACTGCCCTTTGGTAATCGTAGATTTTGGCTCATATCTTAAGAGAATCATACATTTTGGGCCATCAGAAACCTTCAATAAGACACTTCTAGAAGTGTATGATCGATGTACGATGGTGGTACAACCAAATCAAGCGTACAGTCGTTGATAAGAAGGGCCCTAGACTCTAAAATTTTCAGAACTAGAATCAGACTCGGTTTGATGTTGATAAGAAGTCAAACTTATTTCGTTCAAGGGTATTAAAAGCTTGCCAAAAAGTTTCTTAATTTGCATCTCAATCAAATACCCCTCCAATTGAAAGTAAAAAAATGTTACTTGTCCAGATTTTAGTGTACAGGATAGGGTGTTATCGAATGACATAAGGAAATTATTTACCTGAGTCAAAAATCAATATGCATGGAAGTTATCTTAAATAGAAGTACAATATTATCATATGATGTCACATGTCATTGAAGAGACACTCTCAATGATGTTGTAATTTGTAATATTTCTACCCAAATATTGAAATGAGATTAACGGTTACCCTTTACCAAACACCAAATTTTTCGACTTCCCCAATTTTGAAGAGTTTGCAGAAGACATTTCAAAATGTGATGAAATTGAAAAACAATTCTTTGATAGGGCAGAAAACGTTGTGGAAAAAGGAGAAATTGCTTATTAAGAGCAATTTCTCCTTTTTCCACACTATTTTCCAGAGTCATCTGCAACAAACAGGTCAAATGTCCTTATTGCTTGGTAATGAGTTAACATACACTACATGTCACAGATGCCTCAGAATCAATCATTGCTTGAAAATTTGCATTTTGTTGAAGACATTGGAAAGAAGGCAAAAGAAGAGGCGAAAGAACCTTTTATCGGAAAGAAAGGGGGGAATTATTTTTGACACAAAGATCTATTTTGAGAAAATTATCCTAGCAATATAAGGATTAACACCTTTTAGTGTAACGTCTCACTTTACTGCATCTGCTGCAAAAGTCCTTGGAATCCAATCTGGCAAATTTCCCGAATATGCAAATTATCCTTAACGGGACTCACTCCAAGATTTGTGAACTGGGAGTAATAAATGTAAAAAAAAAAAATGATATTAACAGTCATTGTCACTAAGCCAGACACCATTTTCATTTTCTTTACTTCTGAGTCACTGAAATCCTGTGATTTCGTTAAAAAATGAAATGAGCCTTTGTGCTTGTTTGTGCTTCTATGGGAAAGCCAGTTTATAAGTAAAGATGTAGAAGTTCCTTCTGGCCCACCTTGCATATGTCACATGACAAGAGGGGTTAGCTTGTTGTTTACGAAATAAACCTGTTTAAACTGCTTGCACTATCTGCAATTCAATATAATAATCTTTGAATCTTTTCTGTACGGTTATAAAGAGGGTTTGAAATCTGTCAATAATGTAGTCTTATGTTACTTTTGAAATCCATGTTGTCATTAATCGGTAGAAGACCATTCATTTTTATAAAGTTAAAATCCCAATCTGTGAGATAGTCCTTTTGAAATATAGTATCCTACCTGGTAAATTTCCTTTGAAAACGGAAACTTCTGCTACTTTTCTTCCTGTTTCTTTCGTCATATGATGTTGCTTTCAATTTGCATGCATTTTCATATGATTATCTTATGATATTCTATATAAATGTACACTATATTTTGGGGATTTGGTAATTTTTACCCTTAGGCAAATATCAAGGTCATGAATAGATGTTATTTATGTGAACTTCTTAGCCAGTTATATCGGGTTTTTAGATAAACTATGGAGGTAAAGTGGAAATGACCTATTTATCTATTTTTAAGCTGTTTTAAGAAAATGTACGAATAAGTTAACAAACATTATTTAATTGCATGATGTGTGAGTCATTCATTGTGACGTGTTTACAAGTTGTCACTGTTTATCTCAAGTAAAGGTTCGTCATGAGCCAAATATATACTTTAATAACGTCATTCTTGGTAAAAACTTGAAATCAAGAAATGATAAAACTACTCCACCCTTACTAGCTTGTGATGGAATTTTTTTGAAAGCCAACAAAAATAACCAAACAGACACGAAAGGTGAGGTTGTTTACCAAAAGACAGGTCATTTGTGAAGCACTTACTACAGTAAATCGAGGGTTCAGTGCAAGACTATAGTAAGTGCTTCATGTTTATGAAGCACTTACTATAGTCTTGTATTGAACCCTCATTTACAGTCACAGATTTATTATACCAGACGTTTGAAATATAAACTCAATTGAAAAAATACTTCTCAAGTGTTATATTTTATTATATGAAAAAAAATTAAAGCAGAAAGATTATCACTCCTGTACAGCTAAATTTTGTCGCTTGATATATAATCAAGAAAATTTCCAGGATGTTTTTTATTTTATCTTATTTAAAGAGTTTTTTTTTGCTCTTAAATTTGAAGTCTTTTCAACCATACAATGAAGACATACCAGGAAGTTAACCATTGCCTTCCTGTCTGTTTATAGATTTAAAAAAAAATGAAATGAGAATTGAAAACCATTTAGAAATATGGTTAAGCTGAAATTGACAATGTTTATGATAAACCCATTTCCATTTGCCTCATGTAGATTGAATTTTTGACAAAAGTAAATCATGAAACAAATACATTGGCTTAAAAGCATAATAGCGCTAAAAAAACTGCAAAACTGGGTAATATGAGTTATAGATTTTGAAAAAATATGTTGAAACTAAGCGAATAAGCACAAGACTATGACAATTTAGCGCCTTCACTATTCATTATCATTTTTTCAAAGTGCTTGTTCACAAATTTAGTGGCCACCAATTTGAATTCATTGTTTACATTCGAGTAACATCTAAATTATCTAGGAGCACTTGGATGAACGAGTAGCGATCACCTCATCACATGAATCAAATAGAAATACTGTCACTTTTCCGATACTAACAACATGAACATTCAAAATGGAAAATTTCTAGGGTTTTATTGTTTACCAACGTTTGTCGGCTGACCTTGTTATATAGCTAATTTGAACAAACCTTATAGTATTAACTCTTTTAAAAGCATCATAGGAACATGTTACAGTCTCAATTCAACCGTAAAAGGGAATTTAAAGTACTTTTAAGATAATTTTCAATCATTCTAGAACTTTCACAATTTAAGTGTAAATGAGCGCAAATATGGCTTTAACCCTTTCACTGCCTTTGGTGAGCGTAGTTGACGGCCCTAGGCGACTTTAGTCGACATAAACTTGCGTTACGCAACCACCCTTACAAGCAGCCAACCTGTCTTGGACAACCACTTCAGAAAGTCCCATTGTTCAATTTATAGTGTACATCAATTTGTGTTAAGCAGCCAAGCTGTCTTTAACAGCCAATTTCTCATTTCCATAGGCTGACCTCTTAACACAAGTCTGACTGTACAGTGTACTACTTTTTTCCTAGAAAGCGCTAAATATATTTGGTGCTGAGATGAACTTTTTGCTATATATTTGGCGGCGAAAGGGTTAATGAAAGAGATGATACACTGTCAAACTCTGCTGTAGAGAGATTACACAATGCCAAACTCTGCTTGATACAGAGAGTTGAAATAACACTTAACACACTTGCAGAGAGGAGGAATAATACCAAAGACTGTAAATCTAGTCTTCATTGCGCTGTATTGTGCATAAGGCACATATGCAGAGTTGGCCAATGTAGTCAGTTCTTCGCCCATTCCGTACTTGATCGCAGCTCCAGTTTTCCTGCCTCAACTCTTTCTTAACTGACCTACGCTAGATAAATTTGGTTCTGCCTCTTGGGTGTCGACCAATGGGCGTCCATCCTAGTGCAACTCTTGGAATAGCTGACTCTTCCATTCCATGTATATATGCATGGCCAATGCAGCACCATCTTCTACATTTGATTTTAATGCATAGAGAAGTTGTTTCTGTTCTACGATGGAGGTTTGCATTGTTGATTATGTTAGGCCATAAGATTCAGAGAATCCTTCTAAAGCACTTTCTGAAAGACATCAAGCTTGTGGCATATGATAGTATGGACTTGGTGACTTTCCAGGACTCAGATCCATACAGCAGGACCACAAGGACATTGGTCTTGAAGATCCTATCTTTGTGTATAGGAGAGTTTTGGAGATTTCCAAATGTTCCATAGGGCTGCAAAGGCACAAATCACATCTATAACAGGCACAGACAGGTGAAAGCTATTTGCATTTGATTAAGGGTTAATAATGCATCTATGAATAGACATCTAAGCTTGATTTACTGAAGTGAATTACAACTATCTCTTTGCTTGGTAGATTAATATCTTAACGTAGCAACAGCTTATATGACCCATTAAACCATTGTGGCAAAAAGAGAAATTGCTTGGGAAAAGCAATTTCTCCTTTTGTCACTATGGTTTCTCCCCACTATTACAAAGAACATGCTGGGTTTTTTTCAAACTTATTAACTCTTCTCATGCTTTGATTTTGACTTCGTCACAAAATTTCCATAATTGTGGAAAAGGTTATGGGTAATTAAAACTGTCTGCATCCTCAGACTAAAGTGTCATCTGTCTACGCTTTATCACCCTTCACCCTAGGGCTATGGGTAGCCTTTGATATAACAACTTGTGGTGCAAAGGTAGAGTGTCTGCCTCTTGTACCGAAGGTTCAAGGTTCGATGCCCAATTGGTGGGTGAAAATTGCCGGGATTAGCCCTCAATTCAGCGGGAGTACTGGTCTAATATCCAGGAAGCAGTCATCTAGAGTAAATTTGATAAGCCCCAAGCTTCCATCACATTCCATGTAAAATAAATAAGTTTAAACTGAACTGAGAAAAATATATATGCAAGTTAAAACGGATTAAGATGAATATCATCTGAAACAAAAGAACACTATTGTAAAGTGACATGTCTTCAGATGCGTTGTGCAGAGACATTTAATCAAATGATGAGTTCACTGTAATATTGTTTTCTTCATAGATTAAATAAGAGGGAATGTTGTTTTTACTTAAATAGACTTAATACAAAGAGGTTTGTGCTCAGGGAGTAATAAACATTAGAAATTTGTTATTGATTATTATTGCCACTAAACCAGAGACCATTTTCAATTTTTTTTACTTCTAATATTCTATGTTGCTTAAATCCTGTGATTTCATTGAATAATCTGAAGTGAGTCTTGGTGTCTTTCAGCGCTTCAATGGGAAACCCCGTTTATACCGGTAAATGAACACAGGATTTCCTTCTTGCGCACCTTGCTTATGTCACATTTCACAGAAGTTTATCTTTTCTGAAGACCCATGTCACAATGACATCGAAAAATAAGACTTCTCATTCTAAGTTAAGCTCATTGTTAAAGAAATTATAGTCATTTTATCTGTAGAAGACAATTTATTTTAAAAACCTAAAACCCCAACCTGTGAGATAGTCCTTTTATCCCTAATAGTGCTGAAACTGACTTCATGTTTATGCAAACAGGTAGATCCAGGCCAGCCACCAAGTGAATTGGCTTTTGACTTGTGATCTAACCTGTTTGCTACTCTGATTGTCTTTCCTCAACAAAATTAAGCAGATATTTAAGGTTTTGGAAAGTAGACGACAAAAAATCCATTGCTGGAATATTACCCGGCATTCAAAGGGTTAAAAGTGAAAAATGCTCTCATTTAAATAAACCCTAGCCGTTGTAATGGGAGCGTAAAATAATTGTGTCGGTTGTTAAAAAAATTCTCTAGATTAGTAGGACTTCTCTTTTACATAGTTTATAGATCAATGTTATTAGCTGCAACAAGTATTTTGAGTCAACATTTTAATTCAAAAACTTACTATTTCCCGTCAATCCGGTTAGACAAGACACATGAGATTAAAAAAATATACATTTTCACTTAATCATAATGAATTTTCACTTAATCATATTGAACAATGAAAAAGAGATTAAGTGAGATGTAACAGACTATAAAATTATTTTAAATTAGCAGAAGGGTTTTCCCTTCTCATTTGACAAGTTTCTAAAATTTCCTGGGGGGAAAGGATTTAAAAATGTTGAAAACAGGAAAATCAAAATAGGGTGTTTGAATGTAAGGTTGTTTAAATATATTAATATTTGAATCATTTAAAAATTCAGATTCCTTTTTGATTGCAATCAACATTTAATAATGTTTACTTTAAAATGAAAAATGATTTTGACACACATATTTTGTCACTCAAACCCTTTTCATCTTATATGAATAGACTAGTGTTTATATATACATGTAGTAGGGAATTCAAAAAGCCATTGTGACAAAAAAGAAATTTATTAAAAACAAGTAAGTTCTCCTCTTGTCACAATTGTTTTTTACAAATCACAATGATCATGAATCTGTTTTATTTTTTTCATATTTTTATGGTTATCATTTTATGTTGCCCTATATTCGTATCAGCCAGCTGCAGGGTCCTGCGGGACCCTGTGGTCAAAGTGGCTGTTCTGGGTTTTAGCCCCACTTGTACAGGTCTCTGGTTTCTGGAAGTGTCTTCCAACCAAAGACTCTTACAACCACTCTGATACTAGTGAATCCAGGAATGATGGAGTGTCGTAGCATAACTGAAAAAATGTTGACGCAGCGTTTAACCCATTTTAATAAAACAAAGTCCTTAGTGAAGGAATGAACTAAAAGTTGAATTAAATAACTCAATTTTAAGCAGTCTAAAAAAAATTGTTTACCCATTGCAATTTTATAGAAAACAAATTCAGATTGAAAAGGCAATCTGCAATGAATGTAGATACTAATAGCGCTTACCCCATCTTTTTTTTTTATTTAATGAAGGAAACGGAGAATGTTTTCTACCCTATCCAAAGATTATTTTTTCCAATTTCATCACATTTTGAAATGTCGTCTGCAAACTCTTTTAATTAAGGACAATGGAAAATTAAACGTTTGGTAAAGGGTTAACCATTTTCAAAATCATTTATTGAGGGTTATTAGAGCTAGATAATCATTACCTCTTCTCTTGTATGAAGGAGTTACTTATGTCTCGAAATCATGATAAATGTGTTCATTAAATCAACTAATTACTCAATACGACCCCACTTTGCTGCGCCTGCTGTAGGCCGCGTTTGAAACCACCATAACCAATTACCAAACAATAACGCCATTCAACTACTGTGTTGCAGGCATCTCAGGAAAACATTGTGGAAAAAAAGAAATTGCCGATGACAAGCAATCTTTACTTTTCCCACAATGTGTTCTACCCTATCCAAAGGTTATTTTCTAATTTCATCGCATGTTGAAATGTCATCTGCAAACTCTTTGAATTTGGGACAGACGAAAATTTTGGTGTTTGGTAAAGGGTTAAAAGAATTAGATGAATTACTCAAATGAAGCTGGGCAATTCATCCTTTATTCTAATGGTCTCTACCATGTGTGATGGAAAATCTGCTTTGTTTTGTCTTTTGTTTTAACCCTTTACCAAATGCCAAATTTTCAATTTTGTGCTGAATTGAAAGAGCTTGCAGGCAACATTTCAAAATGTGGTGAAATTGAAAAATAATTATCTGATATGGTAGAAAACATTGTGGGAAATGGACTAATTGCTCATCACAAGCAATTTCCTCCCTTTCCCTAAATGTTTTCCAGAGTTGTCTGCAATAAACTGGTCAAATGTCGTTAATTGTTTGGTAAAGGGTTAATGTTACTTTCAATCTAGGCCTGTTTCAAACCTGCACATTTGGTGGGAGGGGTGAGGGCAAAGATTTGGTGTATTGTGTATAGGATAAGACAGATGATTAAATAGAGACGTCTTGGATGAAAAACGGTATTGCATAATCAGATGTTTAAAAATTAGGCTAATAGTAGGAAGGTTCTCGCTAATACATCGGTACATACATAATTTTACAGCAGTATCATGACAGCAATGGGCAGATATTTGAAATATATGCTAACTGAACAGAGCCTCTGTTCATAAAGAACCTGTTTAATTTCATAGACAAAATTTAGATTTGTTTTAAAGTTGTTGACACTTTTTAAAGTTGACGCAGTCAATACATTCATGAACCTGTTCTTGACGTTCATGAAGATGTTCTTGAAATTGATGAATATGTTAAGAACAGCTTTGTGTTCATAAATGACCATTTAATGAACAGAAATGTTCATGAAGTTCATCAATAGGTTATTGGGTGTTTCACAGGGATGGCTATTTGTCTAGGAACCAGAATTGAGAGTTATTTGTTGTTGTTTTAAGAATTTGTTTCACAATTACAATGTATATGTAAAATAAATAAGTTTAACCCATTACCAAACAATAACAACATTTGACCAGTTTGTTGCAAATGACTCAGGAAAACATTGTGGGAATGGAAGAAATTGCTTGTCATAAGCAATATCTTCCTTTCCCACAGTCTTTTCTACCCTATCAGATCATTTTTGAATTTCATCATTTTGAAATGTTGTCTGCAAACTCTTTCAATTTGGGACAGGAGAAAAGTTGGCGTTTGGTAAAGGGTTAAACCAAATTAGTATATGTACTTACTATTTAGGGTTTTGGTGGAGAAATATATTAAAGATGTAGGTTAAAAAAGAACTTATATCTGGAGCTCTCTAGAATATATAGAAAGAAGGGGAAGTGTGCCAAGAAGAGACTTATGCCAAATTTATGTGAATTACAAACCAAACGTGTCTTTCTGTGCAAGGCTCTGAGCCAATGGAGGTGTTTGATTTATCCATTTCCCTCTTGCAGGTAGGGGAATTACGTGACCAGTGTTTACAAACTTATGTCCTAACAAAATGGCCACGCCACAGGTATTTTTGCTTTTTCTTCTACCTACTTTTGTCACAAGGTTGGCTATCATTGGCAAAAGAAGGTGATTAAAGCGCAAGTACCTGGGGGTGGCCATCTTATTCAAACTAAACATTGGTCATGGGATTCATTCTCCTTCAGCGTATTAAGGTTAAATGAGGCATTGTGGAGCAAGAAATTAGCAAAATGTAACAAAAGGAGTAACACTTCATTGCAAGCACTCTCCTTTTGTCGAGATGCTTTCATAAATTGGAATATATTTTGAGTATTTACTGGGTTTATTCAATGCAAATTGATACTTTTAAGCAATTCATTGTGATGAAAGACTTACTTTTATAAGTCTGATTGGACCTTATGTAAGAATATAATTACATTGTATAAAGACCAAGAAACTGTGTCCTTGATGCAAGGTTAGCACCTTTAACCCTTAAAGTGCTGGGTAAATTTCTAAAAATTATTTTTGTGTCCTCTGCTTTCCAAAACCTTAAATATCTGCTTTATTTTGATAAATAAAGATAGTCAGAGTAGCAAACAGGTTAGATCATTGGCCATCCGTCAATTTACTTATCGGCTGGCCTGGATCTAACTTGTTTGCATAAGTATGAAGTCCTGTCCATTATTATAAGGGTTAAATTATGAACTTAATAGAATTATGAAGATTCATCAACAGGTATATCTGTCATGTCCAATTCTCACTTATCGCTTTATTGATTCAGTTAACAACTTCACTATGTGCTATCACACAATTCCCTGATTTTGTTAGTGCTACAAACCTGACTTTGAAACCAGTGTTGAGGGAATACCAGAAGTCCTGAATTTTAATAAATTCCATTTTTTTTTTCTACAATTCCAAATAATTATTCAGCTTATACCAGAGATTCTGGTTAATTCCAGGAAAGCCTTCTATAACTGAAATGTTGTTGACACATCTTTATACCTGGTGCAAAAAAGTCGTAACATTATCAGAATCTGTGATATTTTTTGTGGAAATGGGAACACACAACACAATTTTATTCTATAGGGAATGGTTTAAGTATAAGATCAATAACAAATTGGCTGAATAACTAGAATTAGAGATATATTTTTAAGGGATTTTTTCTTTCCCCCTACTGAATATATACTTGCACAGATAATTATGTGACAATACAAATAACCATTTTTTAAGAAAGGAGATATTGCTCATCAAAATTGACTTCTCCTCTTGTCTAAAGGGATCATCCAGTTGCTTCTTCCTTTTTAACCCCTTTACCAAATGCCAAATTTTCAATACTCCCAAATTGAAAGAGTTGAAAGGTGACATTTCAAAATGTGATAAAATTAAAAAATAATCTCCTGATAGGGTAGAAAACATTGTGGGAAAAGGAGAAAATGCTTATTATAAGCAATTTCTTTCTTTCCAACAATGTTATCAAGAGTTGACTGCAACAAACTGGTCAGTTTATAACTTGTTATTGTATGGTAATTGGTTGAAGTAGAATACCCATAATCTGCCATTTTGAAACTTATTATTTCATCAGACAACTTAAATCCGTCGTTCTCTGTAAACATTGATAGGGGCTGGAACTTTTCGGTTTAATGTGAATATTTCTGGCCCGACTGATTTGTACCGAGGACGCCAGAAGTAATCCGATGAAAGGATGAAATTAAAAATGATGGAATATAGGTTCTCTACCTTAAACTTGTTCATTGTACTGCAGGGCTGGCAAATCACTTGTCTGTATTGTCTGGCTTGTCCAAAAGCCTTCATGGACAAATGAATTCTAACTGAAATTTACTTATATGACCATTAAACAGACAAGTTCTGATAAAGAGTTGACATTTAGGGACATTTAGGGACAAGTAAATCAAAATCAGATTTCGGCAACCCTGTACTGTAGTAGTGGTCTCGATTTACAACGTAAAGTTCAATCCTGTAAAGCAGGTTCATTGCTCTTGATTAGTCTTCCTGGTAATGTTACCAGCAATTGCCCTGAATGTCAATGAATGAAAGGTTGCAAAGTAGATCGCAAAGTACACCCAGCTTCAAACTGTACTCGAACCTTGCTTGACCATAGTCAGTCCAGAGTCAGATTCTCTACCCCTGAACCACCTCCTTCACTACTGGCATTCATTAGACGGGTCATCTCAAAGCCCAGTAATGAAGGTGGCTAACATAGAAATCAGGGGTTCTGGTATCGAGCCTCACAGACACCTTGATTCGTAGGAGCGATGTTTGGCAAGTCACATCAAAGCCCTAGCCTAGTACTTGTGGATCCAGGAATGCGGTTACATAACTGAATTATTGTTGATATGGCATTAAACACCATACAAATAAAATTAGAATGTATGCTTTTGATTTGGGCCAATTTGAAAAACCATAACATAGGGGAATACATGTATTGATATTATTAGAAAAATAATTACTCAGGGATTATTAATTTTGACATGGTTTTCATATCAAGCGCTCAAAGAATTTAAAAGGTCAAGTACCGTTACGGAATTAAGTTTATTTGAAAACAAACACCATGCAAGAATGGTTTCTTATAACGCAGTTTGGGTGAGAATAACAGACATGTACTTCAACCTATTACTAATTTCCATTCCATATTAATTTGCAACAAAAAACTTGTTTGAATAACAGGAAGATTTTGAGATATTGGCTGGAATACATTATGACAAAAGGACAACTTGCTCATAAGGAGCAATTGAACCTTTTGTCACAGTGGCTTGAAACAAAAGGAGATCTTTTTAATATTGGCTGGAATACATTATGACGAAAGGATAACTTGCTCATAAGGAGCAATTGAACCTTTTGTCACAGTGGCTTGAAACAAAAGGAGATCTTTTTAATATTGGCTGGAATAATGTGACAAAAGGATCATTAAAATTTTGCTCACAAGGAGCAATTAAAACTTTTGTCAAAGTGGCTTTAGAACAGAAAGAAAGTATTGTAATATTGGCTTGAATACATTGTGATAAAAGATTAACTTGCTCATAAGGATCAATTAAACCTTTTGGCTTATATTGAGCAATTTTTTCCTATGTCACATTTGTTTCGAAAGACGTCTGCTGTTGTTATATTAAAGTGAGGCATTATGGAGTATGCTAGTCCTGTATTAACACATGACCACCTATATGACCACATTTTTGTGTCTTGCAGCAGAAGACTTAAAAAGCATTGTGGCAAAAGGAGAAATTGCTTGTCACAAGCAATTTCTCCTTTGCCACAATGCTTTTTCAATCTATTCATATATCACAATAACGGAACTGAATGGTTTTTCTCATGTTTACAAAGCTTATCTGAAGTCGTATGTTTCTCTTAAGAAAAATTGTCGTCTGCAGGACGGAAAGAGTTAATACTTTTCCCAAACACAAAAGTTATGAATATAACCCATTACCTATACAAGAAAGAAATTCTATTGTGCCCTGTCTTTCAATGGCTTAGGATAATGTATTGAGCACTTTAGTGTCTTGTTACGCCTAGACATGAATGCATTACTGTTCTACATTCAATGCTGTTTTCTATTCATTACATTTCTGCTGACATTTTTACATTTTACATTTTTCTTGTTTATTCAAAAAACTTATAATCGGTTAGAATTTATGATGAGATAGTCTGATGAAATCATGTCGCTTTCAATTTGAACAGATCTTAAAATGCCCAATGGCTTGGCTTATAGCTAAGTAAAGTTATTACTCCATATGTCTAAATAAAGATATTATCTTGTTTTAGGCGACCACAGTAAAAGGAGATAATATTGTGGTGTAAAAGACAACTTATGACTTGATATGTACATCAGTCTTTCAGAGGGCTACAGTAAAAGCATTATGAAGAAGAAAGCATCAAAATATACTTGTTGTCTTAACTCTTCTTAGAATGCTGGGTAATTTTCTAAAAATAGATTTTTGTGTCGTCTGCTTTCTAAAACCTTTAATATCTGCTTAATTTTGTTGAGGAAAGATACTCAGAGTAGCAAAAAGGTTAGATCACAGGCCAGCCATCAATTTACTTGGCAGCTGGCCTAGATCTAATAACCTGTTTGCATAAGCATGAAGTCGGTTCCAGCACTTTAAGCACCATTCATATACTCCTTCATTGAAATACCTATATATTTCAAAGAGTGTCTTAAGTGGCCAAATGGTTTAAACAGCAGTCTTAGAACTTGGGGGTTCCGGGTTGAAGCCTTGCGGGAGTGGTGGGAGTGGTCCTCTGGCAAGACACTTCACAGCTTTAGCTTTGTACTGGTGAACCCAGGAAAACAGTAACTGAAAAATTGTTGACACAGCTTAAAACCCATGTGGAAAGAAAATAAGACTAACTTTGAATGAGAAGTGTATTTCACTAAAGAAAACAATGAAAGAAAAAAAGTGTGTCAAGCAATTTTATGTTTGTCGGCGTTTTCTCTTCCATTACTGCTAGTTGCTGTCTGTTTAATATAACTCAATTAGAACCAGGTCACAATATTTCTCAAGTTTCAGCCAATTGTCATTTCATTGACAATTTCTCCAAATCATCCCTTTTTAAGGATGTTATGGGAAAATTAAGGAGATTTTGTCATTAGGAAGCAAATTCTTCTTTTATCACAGAGCATATCGAGGGTTCAGTGCAAGACTATAGTAAGTACTTCATAAACATGAAGCACTTATACATAGTCTTGCACTGAACCCTCGATATAGTCTCTGTGGCCTAGTGGTAAGAGTACAGAACTTGAAACCACATGGTCCCTCTCTGTGTGGGTTCAAATTCCAGGTGCGGGGATATGGATTTTCATGAGAGGTAGTCTCCCGCCTGATTTACAGAATGCTGATGGATTTAAAGGGCAGTTAAGTTGGGCATCGCAACATAACTGAAATAATGTTGAGCCTATGTTTACCCCTATATAAGTAAATAGATAATATGCTATGGTACTACACCAGTAGTATAGTGCCTATATGATGAAAGGATGCTGATGTGTTCTGCCAAAGAATAGCGGTGTCAATGGGGCTCAAACCCTTGTCCCCCAGATAACAGCTTCACCAGTGTAGCCACTGCACCTTTGATGCATGACCTGAGAAACAGTTTAACCCTTTACCAAACGCCAAATTTTCGACTGCCCCAAATTGAAAGAGTTTGCAGACGACATTTCAAAATGTGATGAAGTTAGAAAATAATCTTCTGATAGGGCAGAAAACCTTGTGGGAAAAGGAAAAATTGCTCATTACGAGTAATTTCTCCTTTTCCCATAGTGTTTTCCGGAGTCATCTGCAACAAAGTGGTTAAATGTCGGTATTGTTTGGTAATGCTTAACAAAGAAGAAAGTTACAAACTAACAAGGAAATCCTTACGTTGCACGCATTTTACATCCAATATGGCAATGACAAAGTAAGTTTTCATACTCTTAAAATGTTTGATTTTGCTTTCAATTTGGGCCAGTAATAAAACTGATCAAACTGGGAAGAAGGGTACTTTTCTCCCTTGAAACAATGGTCTCCCTTTTCAAGTCAATATATCAACCATTCATTGTCAACGTTCAGGTGTATATAGTTTCTTTAGATATGCACCATACCTTTGTATCTGCTTAACTTAAAGGTGCATCATTCAAGTCATTAGCAGTTCATATAATCCCATCCCCCCATATGGGAATGTTAAGCTGCTTCAAATCAAGAGAAACCACTGACAAACAAAAAATAGCATGGACAAACGCTCTTAAAATATTGGGTAAAAAACATGTTGATGAGAGATTAAATTTATCCTTTTGTTAAAGTGGTTACAAATGCCATTGCAGCATAGGACATTTGAAAACGTTGAAAAGTAATAAGCATCACACAAAGACCAAATGCTCATTTTGTCACAATGGTATATAGTGTTTGTTGATTAGTTATGGACTGCAGTTTCTTGTCTATTTATAACTCTTTTCACATTCATTAATATGTCATATCCTGTAGGTTGTTCAAAGAGAGAAAAGAATAAAACCTCGTCTGCTGCATATTAACCCATTACCAAACAATAACGATATTTGACCAGTTTGTTGCAGATGACTTAAGAAAACACTGTGGGAAAAGGAGAAATTGCTCTTAACGAGCAATTTCTCCTTTTCCCACAATGTTTTCTGCCCTACCAGATGATTGTTTTCCAATTTCATCACATTTTGAAATGTTGTCTGCAAACTCTTTCAATTTGGGGCAGTCGAAAATGTTGCGTCTGCTGCATGTTATGCAATACGACCTGTGTGCAATGATACAGTGTGGTAAAGTACAAGTGTCACTGTGAAGGTTTCAATAACTGTGTTATATAACTCATTATATAACAGACTCCCATTAAAGGACTTCCCAGACTTCCCATTTGCAAATTTCTTTAGAATCATGCAGTTTCCCAAAGACCCCAAAGTCACAATTTTTTGGCCTAGGCCTCTTCCCAAAAAACCCTGCACTGTGTGAACTCCATGAAAAGATATTAAAGACAAATGGCCATTCATGAACACAGCTTTTCTTGAACATGTTCATTTATTTCTATATCTTGTTCATGATCATCACGAGCAGGTTCATGAATATGTTCACAGTAGTTATTTACGAAATGTTCGAATTTTATCCGATTAAAATTCATCAGCGTGCACTGTGTGTGCAATGATACAATCTGGAAATATATATTTATTTATATGCTTGCTATGAAAATATTGTCAACAAATTATTCAAAGAGCGAAATAGTGAAAATCTTACTGGCCTCTTTGCACCAGAACAGAATTAACCCTTAACCAAACACCAAATTTTTCGATTGTCCCAAATTGAAAGAATTTGCAGATGACATTTCAAAATGTAATAAAATTGGAAAACATTCTTCTGTTAGGGCAGAAATCACTGTGGGAAAAGTTGAAATTGTTTGTTATGAGTAATTTCTCCATTTCCCACCATGTTTTCTAGACTCGTCTTCAACAATTTGGTCAAATGTCGTTATAGTTTGGTAAAGGGTTAAGGGTCAAATGTAAGAATATAGTAACTGCTTCATGAACATACTTCACTTACTATAGTCTTGCACTGAACCTTACCTTTCCTGTATCAAGGGTTCAATGCAATACTTTAATAAGTGCTTTATGAACATACTTCACTTACTATAGTCTTGCACTGAACCTTACCTTTCCTGTATCAAGGGTTCAATGCAATACTTTAGTAAGTGCTTTATGAACATGAAGCACTTACTATAGTCTTGCACTGAACCTTACCTTTCCTGTATCAAGGGTTCAATGCAATACTTTAGTAAGTGCTTTATGAACATGAAGCACTTACTATAGTCTTGCACTGAACCTTACCTTTCCTGTATCAAGGGTTCAATGCAATAGTGCTTTATGAACATGAAGCACTTACTATAGTCTTGCACTGAACCTTACCTTTCCTGTATCAAGGGTTCAATGCAATACTTTAGTAAGTGCTTTATGAACATGAAGCACTTACTATAGTCTTGCACTGAACCTTACCTTTCCTGTATCGAGGGTTCAATGCAATACTATAGTAAGTGCTTCGTCAACATGAAGCACTCAGTATAGTCTTGCACTGAACCTTCAATTTACTTTATGGTAATGAAAAACTTATTCAGGAAGCATTCAAACAGAGAAAAGAGTAACTCTTGTTCACTGCAAATGCAGCAGAAATATGACCTGTATGCAAGATAGTATCGTGTACCTATGTGTGAGTAAGGTGTATAAGTTGTTAATCTAAAGGTGTGTGTGTGTGGGGGGGGGAATATGGCAGTCACTATTACCTGACAGAAAATATACAGCAAGTCGGTCCGGGTTCAATGAATGCCTATAGTAAGGGCTTCATAAAGACGAAGCAGTTATTATAATATAGTAGTGCATTATCCTTTTACCAAACGCAAAATCTTCGACTGTCCCAAATTGAAAGAGTTTGCAGATGACCATTGAAAAATAATCTTCTGATAGGGCAAGTAAATTGGCAGCTGGCCTGTGATCTAACCTGTTTGCTTCTCTGAGTATCTTTCCTCATCAAAATTAGGCATATGTTTAAGGTTTTGTAAAGCAGATGACACAAAAATATATTTTCCAAAACTACCCAGCATTCTTAGGGTTAACCAGTAAATGATTCAATGTCCTTTTATTTACATCATCATAATTCATGCTAAATATCTCAAGCTTTTGATAAGCCTTAGGACCCCATTAACTTATTGACTACATCATATTGCTTGCTTTATGACTAAAGCTGTTCATTCGCAATAAACACCCCATTCATTCAATTATTCATTTATTCATTCAATTTGGACCAGTCGCAAAATCCATATTAGGGTAGTAGGCAACAATCAAAACCATAGTTCATAGAAGTCACCAAAATTACTGCATAATGTTTGAATAATCGGCATAATATTTGAATAATTGTAGAAATCACTGATAAAAGGGTAGTTTACTCATGAATGATGATGAAATTTCTTTAAGCCAACCGTTTAAAATTTTGTCTACTGCAGAGGTATATTAGATTTGAATCTATTTATGGAAATGAATGATCATAAACATTATTCACAACCAATGAAGAAGACCTTTAAGAGTACTTTTTTTCATTTTCCAATTGTGAACTATTCAACTTTTGTCTGCACTAAAGCTAAGTAATCAAAACTATAAAGTAAAATCCTGGTTATTCAACAGAAACGTAGATCTTTTTGGAATAAGATTGGTTTATGATAAACCTAAGTTAGGAATTAAAACAATATAGTGTTACTACAGATGACTTGTTACTTACGGGTGAATCGAACCATAATATTGTTTCTTATTGAAATAGGAGGGACCTCCGTGGCCTAGTGGTTAGAGTACAGAACTTGAAATCACATTGCCCCTCTCCGCGAGGGTTCAAATCCTGAGAGGGATATGGATTTTCATGAGAGGCAGTCTCCCGACTGATTTACGGAATGCCATTGGTTCTACCCGCCTTGACCAGCCCTTATGGGCAGTTGAGTATTGGCTCTTCCTCCATCATTAAGAGTAGGGCATCGCTACATAACTGAAATAATGTTGATGTGATGTAAAACCCTTATAAAAAAAAAAATAATAATAGGAAAGATTACAAATACTTCCTGGATAGTTATTCAGATAAGGCATGGCTTTCAGGTATTGCAAGATTGAATAACAGGGATTAGACCTGCAACTACATGTATTAGTTAGTCCTTCAGACCAAGGGTTTAATGCAATACTATACTGCGAGGGTTCAGTGCAAGACTATAGTAAGTGCTTCATAAACATAGTATTGCATGGAACCCTCGAATTAGGAAGGGCTTCACAAGCATGAAGCACCTATCACAGTCTTGCATTGAGCCCTATACATGTACTGGTAACCCTGAAAACGTTGAAACATCAAGCCTATGGTATTATTTGGATAAGACATGGATTTTGGTTACCTCTTTGAATAACAGGGATTAAACTGTCGTCTTTCACACAGAGGGTAAAAATCAATTAAAGATTATAGAAAGAGCTTGACATGTTATGGTTACCCCGGAAATGTTAAAACATCAAGCTTATGATATCACTTTTTATACTTTCAGAATTCGATACGTCACAACCTGTCGTTACACAGCCGTTTCATGAGGATTCAGAATGAGGGTACGGGAAAGAGCTCGTGGTGGGTAATTAACCCCGACGCAAAACCTGGGAAGGCGCCGAGAAGGCGGGCAGGTAGTATGGAAACAAAAAATCTTGACAAAAAACGCGGGCGGATAAAGAAGAGAATAGAGGCGATAAGGGCAGCTCAGGAGAACGGAACAATGGCGACGGATGACTTCTCCGATCTACATTATAACTTTAACTTGAGTCCGGAGTTCAGGACGCGGGCAGGGAGTAATGCGAGCAGTTGTGGGCGTCTGTCTCCCATTCAAGCAGCCGTGGAGCCCGATTTACATGACAGCCAAGTGCCACCAATGTCCCCAATACCGTGGGGCTCAGAGGTTGATGGGGAGAACTTTAACACAAACAGTAACGACGGAAGCTTTTCAATCGTCGACAGTTTAGTGGGTGGGTTGAATTTAAAGGGTTCGGCTAGTCCGGCCCTGTCTGACCAGAACGACATTGAGATGAATTCGATGAAGCTGATGTCGGGTGGGAGTATGATTCAGTACAATAATCAGGATAATTACGAGGATAACTACGGTAACCTTCCGAACCCGCCATCCTATACTGATCACCTGCAACAGCAACAGCAAAACTCACCCCAAACAGTATTAAATCTGGAATCAGTGACCTCACCAGTGACTTTCACAAACTTATCAAAACAACTCGACATGTACAAAGACAATATAATGGTGCCAGCCCAGCGCCCCATGCGCCAGTCGCCCGCGATGGGCTCCTCCCAGCAGTCGCCCAACGGTTACTCTCTAGGTATAAATACACAACTTGCCTCGCCCGCTCGATCTCCTCAATTAAGCCCATCTAATTACCCCCAGCAGCGGGGCTACAACGGGCAAGTGCTCTCCCCACAGCCAATTAAGCGCTCGCCTCAGCCAATTATGAATCAGCAGCAAGGGCAAGGTCACCAGCAAGGACAAGGTCACCAGCAAGGCATGGGTAACACCGGCTCGAAACCCTCCCTACTACAACAGTGCCTCGAGGCACCGACAGATCGGCTGCTGCGCGCCGCTCTCACTCAGTCACAACTTAACGCATATCAAAATTCTCAGGTTGTCGGGCAACAGCAGTCACAAAACAGGCAGCAGGTACAGCAACAGCAGCAGTACGGGTTGTACAGCAATCTCTACTCGAATCAACCGCTTGATTCTGGAACAAATAATCTAAATAACATCAACAACAATTCTTACATGCCAATGCAGTCAGGTATGTCAAATTCCCAACAGCAACAACAACAACACAACATGGGCGATCAGAATGGTTCTCAAATGCAGCAGATGGGCATGGTTCCGACAAGGAACATGAGTCTTGCGGAAATAGACACGGAAAATATGCTTGATTTGGACTACGATGTACAGCAGATCATAAACCATGAGCTTTCGCTCGATTCAAACTTGGACTTTAATTTTGATACCCCGTCGTCGCAAGGTATTTCTGCTTCCGAGGGAAATGGTCTTTAACGATGTTTTGTTGTAGGATCTATTACGGAATTGCGTTAGTAGAAGTGTGGAGTTTGTAAGAATATTGAGGGTTCAGTGCAATACTGTAGTAAGTCTTTCACGTTTGTAAAGGATTTGCTATGAAGTCTTGCACTGTCCCCCAGATATATGAGTTTTGAAAAAGAGATCATATGGAATGAAGTATCCAAGGCTGTTTCAAGCAATATTTTGCTAAGCTTTTATTAAATATTTCATAGATATTGACACTCCATCAAGTGCTTAACCATTTCCCAAACAACAATTTTTAAACTGTCCCAAATTGAAAGAGTTTGCAGACGACATTTCAAAATGTGATGAAATTGGAAATTGATCTTCTGATAGATTAGGAAACATTGTTGGAAAAGGAAAAATTGCTCGTTACGAGCAATTTCTCCTTTTCCCACAATGCTTTCTAAGGTCGTCTGCTACAAAGAAGTCAAATGTCGTTATTGTTTGGGAAAGGGTTAAATGATTTCTATGAGTACCATCAACATGTTGATATGATTTCAAGTAGAAAGGATTGCAATATAAATACCAACAGTGATTTTTTCTCAATATATGTTTAATACCATAAAACAGAGCCATTCCCAATCAAATTAACTGACTTTTTTCTCAATTTCCAAGTAAAGCTTATTACTGATTTAGTTATCCCAGAAAAAAACGTACTTTCCACTGATAAGATTTGTGTAGATTAGAAGATCTAATGAGTAGCAACTAAAGAGGATTGATAAAAGAAGGTAGTATGTAGGATATACCCCTCATATATCCAACCTATATGCTTAAAGGTGCTTGTTCACAGATGAGAGGAAATTGTGAAAGTTACAAATTAATTTCTTTTAGAACTGTACAACTGCATTATGGTTAAATGATACCCAGAAGAATAGCAATTGGGTGCAAAATTAGATTTTCAATTTTTTGGAGTGTATTCACAGTAAATTAACCCTTTACCAAAAGTTAAATTTTTGACTGTTCCAAATTGGACGAGTTTGCAGACGACATTTCAAATTATGGCGAAATTGAAAAATAATCTTCTGATAGGGAAGAAAACATTGTGGAAAATGGAGAAATTGCTCGTTAAGAGTGTTAAAATGTTTTCCAGAGTTGTCTGCAACAAACTGGTCAAATGTCATTATTGTTTTATAATGGGTTAAATTATAACCAGAAGAATAGTCATTGGGTGCAAAATAAGATTGTTTTCAATTCTTTTAAGTCTATACACTGTTAATTAACATGTATTTATCAAAAAATGTGATATCAGTCTCGACATATAGAGCATACAGATTGAACATACATAGTCAAATTGACGCTTCCTGAATTAATTATGCTTTCAACAGTAACTTTCAATTATAAATCAAACCACATCAACCATACAAAAACTGCACAGCTTCATCAAAATTTAATTTCAAGTTTCAAATTTTCTCTTCATGTGAACAAGCGCCTTTTACATTATATTTAAACTATATAATGAAGTGATTTAATTTGTGAATGTCTTCTACAGCAGACAGCATTAACTCTAATACCAATTTTGGAAACAACATGTTACTAATTAAGTAAAAGTTGGTTCTTGAAACCACTCAGAGAATTGCAAGGGTTCAATGCAAGACTATTAGTAAGTGCTTCATGTTTGTGAAGCACTTACTATGCACTGAACTCTCAATTTGCTTAGGGTGAGTTTCCTTTTGTCTAGATGATTTCAAATATTGTCTGTGGCAAAGTTCTTCCTTCAAAGTTTTTTTTTTTTACCTGACTTAGAGAAAAAGGTATCATAAATTATTATTAAGGAGAGATAATAGTGTTTCATTACATGTATGGGGATATTTAGCCAGAAATTTGGAATTATCGCTTTTTGATATTTTTTTCCAACATGCTCACTATATTAGGGGGTGAATGTTGATTTCATAAACCCTTTACCAAATGCAACATTTTCGACTGTCCTAAATTGAAAAATAATCTTCTGATAGGGTAGAAAACATGGTGGGAAAAGGAGAAATTGCTTGTTAAGAGCAATTTCTCCTTTTCCCACAATGTTTTCCAGGGTTGTCTGCAACAAACTGGTCAAATGTCGTTATTGTTTGGTAATGGGTTAAAGTGACAAAATGTTATTTTACTCAACCATTTTGTCATGATGAAAATATTGACAAACTATTTACAAAGAAGTGTTTATTAACAAATATCGTAAGCATTGTCCCTACAGGAGAATCTGCACATGATCTGTCAAAAGATAGAAAATGGATTCATTATTCATGTACTCCCATATTGCATGTTCGTTTGTGATATTAAGTGTAAAGCGGTTTATTTACACATTCATATTCTTGATCGATAACAGTTTTCAAAATTTGTATTTTCTTTTTAAATGATTCAGTTTAAATCAGTGTGTGCCTATTGCCACATATTTTGTTAACCTTTTCAAGAATTCAATGTACTTTTATTTGATTTTCATTTGGTTTTAATGGTGTCATTGGTTTATCGGGTGTTTTAAAATACTATGCTTTTTTAAAGGTGTTTGGGGGATGCTTTAACCCTTTCCCAAACAACAAAGACATTTGACCACTTTGTTGCAAACGACTTTAGAAAACATTGTGGGAAATGGAGACATTGCTCTTAATGAGCAATTTCTTCTTTTGCCACAATGTTTTCTGCCCTATCAGAAGATCATTTTTCTATTTCATTAAATTTTGAAATGTCGTCTGCAACCAATTTTCAATTTAGGACAGTCAAAAGTTTAGTGTTTGGTAAAGGGTTAAAGCTTTCAAGATATCTACAGCAGATTTAAAGATATTGGAATTAATTTGTATAAAGTCACTTTTTTAACAACATAGATTTCTACTGCACCCGGTCATTGCTTAAAACACCTATTCTTTTCAATGTGGTTTTAACTCAATGTGCATCGTTTGCTCTTCTTTCATATGTCGTTGTAAAATATGCTTTCCTTGGCAAAAGGGTCTCCCTTGCCACATGCACCAATGAAAATAAACTCCTAACTTTGAAAAATCTGCTGTAGAATTCTGTAGAAAGCACTGTGATGAAAGAATGAGTTACTTCGTATCGTTATTCCTAATGGATTCTTATAAATATCACTAGAAAATCTAGTTTTTCGTAACATTCTGTGTTGTTTGCAATTGCTTTCAATTTTGACAGGTCACATATACAGGTACCTATATTTGGGGAATTCGTAATAATTGTTGTTGAATGTTGATATATTTTTGTAAATAATGACTTTAACTAGGGCTATTGTATGGAAAGATATAAGCACCTTGCATTGACATCTGTAAGTTTTGTGACAAGCAATTTCTCCTTTTCCACAATGCTTTTTAAAAGTCATCTTCTGCAAGATGCAAAATTGTGGTGTTAGGTGGTAATGTGTGAGGTTTTCTAAGTAAATAAGGATTGCTGGCGAATGGCTTGATTTAGACAAAAGAAAGAGACATTTCTGGTTACATTGGTAGCAAGTAAACAAATAAGTCAATTTTAGAAATTTTCTGGCACCTTGAATACAATTGAAAGATTCTCAGCATGATAGCATGCATATGTGTGTGTGTCTTTTGTGTCTTTTTGCATGTCTGTTGATCTTAAGTCTTGTCGTATACGCAGAGGTCCTGCTAAGTGGTATATTAACATTGCTTACTTCTTCATTTCTCTTCTAAAACATGTTTTGTTGGTATTATTGAGATGTTTCTAATGGGTACCAACAAACTAGGACATATTTTGAAATGATGCGTTTTAGATTTCCTTTTTGGGCCTTTTGTAGATGAATTAACCCTTTACCAAACGCAAAACTTTCGACTGTCCCAAATTGAAAGAGTTTGCAGATGAGTTTTCAAAATGTGATTAAATTGGAACATAATCTTCTGATAGAGTAGAAAAGATTGTGGGAAAAGGAGGAATTGCTCCTTACGAGCAATTTCTCCTTTTTCCCACAATGTTTTCCAGAGTCGTCTGCAACAAAGTAGTCAAATGTCGTCATTGTTAATGTTCGGTTAATTACTTTACTCCTTTTTTGTATAGAAACCTTAATTTTATTTAAATTACTGCAGAAGACTTTTGAAACTTCTGTGTCATAAGAATAATTAGTTCTAGCTAAATCAGCCAAGAATATGTTATTAATCACACTACAAAGTTGTCGTCTGCTGTTGCTTTAATTTTGACAATTCTCCTGTTTGGGGAAATGAGTTGAACTTAAGCTACAAACTAGAAACCTGCGCATGCACAATATAGGACTTTAACCTCCCGAGTCTTCACCACCAACTCAAGGGAAAAGTTAATAACATTATAATGAACTAGGAAATGTGGGATTTTTTTTTGTCTCTTCCACTGCATCTTGATTTATATTGTTTTATTTTCTATCTCCGAAGGGATTTATTTTCTTTTGCCTGAGGTTACATTGGATGAAGACTCGATCAACAGAAATCATTTATAAGTCATTATATTGTCTGCTGAAAAGGATTTTAAGAGAAGATATGTCACATGAAATTGTCTAAAAACTCCTTGTATTTGGCAGTGTCATTTTTCCTCCTCACAAATTGGTTTTGATGTTGTCTGTTGAGATTACTTGGAGCATGTGAAGGCTACAGGTATATGTATATATCGAGGGTTCACTGCAAGACTATAGTAAGTGCTTCACAAACATGAAGCACTTACTATAGTCTTGCCGTGAACCCTTGATATATGAGAAAGATATTCAATATTTATATATTCATGAGCCATGGGTATTGACAGCTTTGCACTCTAGATGAATACCTATTGAATATCTTTCTCATGGTACGAAATTGTCTAAAAAGAAAACAATGAAATTCTTTCAGACAGCATTGGAAAATATTGGGACAAAATGATTTTATTTAGCATGAGCCAATCCTCATATTAGAACAATAATACATTGATATCAATTTTAAAAGTAATAGATAAAGTAATTTTTGATTACCTTTTTTTTTTTCACTATAAATTTTGAGATTTCGATGCAGACCATATTTAGCAAGTCCTTCACTTTAAAGTATCGCATTGAAAGCTTGAATTGCTTGTAATAAACAGCTGGGGCCCGTTTTACTAAATAGTTTACGCTTAAGATTTGCGTAAGTCTAAAACAACAATTCCTCTTATTTCAATATTGGACGAAGCAATATTGCAAAGTGACACATCATTGGAATCGTCTCTCCGAGACGCTTCCAATGAAGTGCCACATTGCAACATTGTACATTCATTGAAGATACTATCCATGTTTATCAATTATGACTTACGCAAACATTTTCCGTAAGTTATTTAGTAAAACGGGCCCCTGAAGTATATGAAGGTAAAATTGGGAATAGATTATAATTTTTCTGTTACTTACTACAATGCTTATAATGTGCTATGCTTTAGTTGTTTTATAGATTTATTCAAATAGTTTATATATACCTTTTTAATTCGGTGAATCTTGCTTTTATAGAAAATATATGTTTTATAAGGCATGCTTAGGTTTATTTGTTGTTTAGAAAATATTTGTTTGTATTTGTTTTGTTTGTTTTGTTTTGTTTTTCTTTAGAATTTTAAATCAAGGTATGATATCTAAAGCATTATACATGACATTAACAAAAATAGCAGGAAAACAAATGTTTCTTCGTTATTTTCTCACTACTCTTTCCCTAAATATTGGCTGATGATATTCACATATTTAATCATACAATACATGAATTTCACCTTTCAAGATTACAAGTGTGAAATTTACAACAAAAGGTTTCAGCAATGTCTGTGGCAAAAAGAGAGATTGGTTGTTACAAGCTAAGCTCTATTTTGTACCAATTCAACGATGTTATAGTAGGATGGCAATTGTTATTATTAAACTTATTGTCTCCTTTTTGTGTGCATTTTAACCCATTACCAAACAATAACAACATTTAACCACTTTGTTGCAGACGACTCTAGAAAACATTGTGGGGAAAGGAGACATTGCTTGTAACAAGCAATTTTTCCTGTTCCAACAATGTTTTCTGCCCTACCAAAAAATTACTTTTCAATATTATCAAATTTTTAAATTGTCGTCTGCAACCTCTTTCAATTTGGAACAGTCGAAAATTTTGCCTGTAAAGGGTTAATTGGACCAGTTATTCTAGCTATTCAGGAATGAGGCATTTCAGATTTTGCAACTGATTTTGATTGTTTTAATTCAGTGATTACTATTTCCGAAACTGTGTTTTTTTATTTGGAATATCTGAAAATAAAAATGTTTCCAACAAAAATTTAATAATTGGAAGGTTCTCTTGGGAGAAGAAGAAATTGCAGTTGACATTAAAGCCAGTAATTATCGTCGCAAAAAAAGATATCCCTAATAGAACTAAGCTGCAGACGGCATATTAACTGTTGATTTCGTGACAGGATTTCCCTCTTGTATGAAAGGCAATATTGATGAAATAGGAGAAATTGCTTATCCATGCAATTCATTTACTTTTTGAACAATGTTTTTAACAAACCTTGCTAGCTTATTCGAGCAATTCAGGAGCTGTTTGATGGTAAAAAGGCTATGACATATGTTATGGAGAAACTTTTCATGAACCCTTGACTTATATAGTCATATTAAAACAAATATATGGCCAATGACTCAAAGAAACAATTGTGATAAAAGGAGAAATTGCTTGTTTCAAGCAATTTCTCCTTTTGTCACATTGGTTTCTTCCAAAGGTGTCGAAGGGGTCACAATAAACATGATGTTTGTCATAGTGTATGATGGTGTTATGCTTTTGCCTTCATAAACAACCGTTTTGTTTCATCAAGTCCTGCACGGTGCAAGAAGCCAAGATGAATTATGATAAGCCTTTTGTTTTACTTCTGAATGTGACATACTGTTCCATTCTACAATTTAGCCATTGCTAGCACAGAAATTAGATCAATTAAGTGCAACAGCTGCCATGAATGAATGTTAATTATGAAAAGAAATTGTAGTTATTGAGGGTTCAATGCAAGACTATGTTGTATGTCTGTCACATATGTGAAATCTTTTACTATTGTATTACACTGAATTTGTCTTATGATAAAAGGGAAAGGTCATGCAAGCAATTAGCATGATATATCGTGATTCTTGATAAAGCTTCAGCAGAAAAAATGGTGAATTAACTGTTCATGGCGATGGTCACAAGACAAATTATTAGTCCTAAAACTTTTTACTCAACTTGGGTATCTGTTACAACATAAGAAAGATGTAGGGGGCAATTGAAATAATTTCGGTGGACATGCTTTCTAGTAGGAAAAAACCCAACTATTGATGAGAAATAAAAGGAGTGCTCATTTAACCCTTTCCCAAACGCCAAATTTTCGACTGTCTCAAAGTGAAAGAGTTTGCAGACGACATTTCAAGATGTGATGAAATTGGAAAACAATCTTGTGATAGGGAAGAAATCATTGTGGGTAAAGGAGAAATTGCTCGTATAGAGCAATTTCTCCTTTTCCCACAATGTTTTCCAGAGTCGTCTGCAACAAACTCATCAAAAGTTGTTATTGTTTGGGAAAGGGTTAAGTAAATTACCTTTATTTTAACAATGCTTTCAAAGGGATCCTGAGTATAACCATGAGATGAAGAAAAAACATTTGGTTAAAGTTGTAGACATCTGGTACATGTGTAGGGGAGTAATCACTGAGATTAATTCAAGGTGTATTCAATTTCTGAGTTAGTCCCTTTAAAAACTTTGATCCTTTTGTCACTTAAATTTTTTCTCACTATCATAGTGAAGATGATTTTTGTTCATGATTTTCTTTATTGTCTACTGTTCCTTTGAATTTGGACAAGTTTCAAGTTTCCGAATTGGGAAATATTTAGCACATGCACAGCATAAAGTTTGTTGTAAGGCTTTCTTTATCATTTGCGAAAGACACTAGTGCAGAATTTATTGTTTTCAATGGAAAAGATAGTTCATTCCTATATAAATGGCATAGGGGTTTGCTCATTCGTTTTTGCCCATTTGAGCTATTTTGTGGTATGTTTGTTGGTCTTCTATGTTAAATGTGTACAACAGTGTCAAAGCAGCTTTTGATTGTTAAAATGATTCCTATTCGTAAACAATTTGACTATTCTTAACCCATTTTACCATTTAAAACTCACTGTCTGTTGAGAATTTTTTTTTTATTCAAATCCTTTTTATCTTTGGCATTATTTGATCATATTTTTTCCGCCTACAAGAATATTGGTCCTGCGTGACCTAGTGAATAAGGTGGTGAACCTATCACTCGGGGGTTCCAGGTTCAAGCCCCACGACACCCCTGGTTCCGTTGGAGAAAGCTTTGGCAAGTCACTTCAGAGCCCTAGTCTAGTACCATTACATAACTGAAATATTGTTGATTAGGCGTTACACACCATACAAACCTGCAAGAATAAGAAATGCTATGGCTTTTTAGAGCCTTAGCTAAATGATTTTCTTGTAATCTGCTGTAAAATGGATAGCTCCAAATAGATAACCACTTGCCTTCATATTAATATTCTCTTTTTATCACACCTGTAGCAGAAGAAACCATTTTGGGAAGAAAAGTTAATGGTTCCTGTGTTGCTCAATGATTAAGGTGGCAGACTTAGAACGTGGGGGTCCTAGGTTTGAGCCCCTCCGACACCTCTGGTTTCATGGGAGTGACCTTTGGCAAGTCACTTCAGAGCCATAGCCTAGTACTGGAGGATCAAGGAAAGCCATCGGAGTCACAGGCTTAGGCCTTTGTCCTGTACCAAACAGTAATGGCATAAATGGTATGATAATGTTTTCTTCAAGCTTTCCCTCTTGTGTCACGACTGTTTTCCCCAAATATAGATGCATTGTTGTTTTCTCATACTTTTTGGTTGCTGTCCAAGGTACCAGTAACATAAAACAAGAGAAAATGTGTATTAGACTATGGTATGTACAATTCACATTTTCTGTTTTTTGGTTGCCGTCTGCAAATGCTTTCTATTTGGACCTGTCACAAAATTAAATATTAGGGAGAGGGTAAAGGGTGAGAGGGTCATAAATACGGCAAACGACTTTACATACTCATTCATACCTAGCTATCAGTTATAAATTTGATATCTGTATTATACATCATGTATATATAATTATCGTGTAAATCATCCGTGAATGTATATATACTTACATATGTGTATAAGAAAAGAAAAGTATATAGTGTGTAACTCAATATGTTTGCATATAATTAGATTTGAACACTGCGTTCATATGTGTAAAAAAGGCATGTAGTTTACAGTTATGATGTATATAATATTGCTATACGTGTAGAGATAGTACAATACTAATATAGTTTTCCTGTATATTTTATTTGAGACCTATTTTTTTCTCCTGTACATCTGTTTGTTAAATGTATATAGATATGATGTAGATATGCTGTATTCTCAGAGGACCCCTGACTTAACGTAATGGGGCATTTCAGTTATTTTAGATTCTACAAATCCCATGATTCTATTTGATTTTTCGTTGCATGCAGACAGCGTTTTATTTCTCCCAGAACCTAATACTGGCCAAGAGAATTTAATGTTGTCTGCTATAGTTATGAAGTTGTAAAGAAGCGAAATGCTATGGGAGCTTGTAACCTCGTATCAATGTGAATCCCATTCTCTATATGAGACTTTGCAAGTATTTTCTCCTTTTGTCACAATGATTTTGCAAGTCCTTTGTAAATGTGTCAGAGTGAGTTACCAAAAAGAGGTTAATCAAGTTCTCGTCGGAGACTTTGTGATGGATCCAAATTCAAAGTAAAAGCAGACAATAATCATGAAAATAGAGAATGCATGGTTGATGTCGTAAATCAGAAATGTTATCGGGCATGGCATAGGGATATTATCCGATGAGTCAAAAGCAAAATATATAATAATCCGAAGCCGAACCTGATATACTTTCCTATCCAAAGACTTGAACCATCTATTCTATTTATTATGTTGTCTATATGGATTCAAATAAACAAACAAAAAATGAAAATAAAACACATACAAAAAGAGAAACAAAACAGAAAAAATCAATAATGACAGGTGTGATTAACGATCAGGTGATCTGGTAACACAAGTGTTCTTATTATAGTAACATAAATAAAAACCGTTTTAAGGCACCATGTTATTGGTCCCAAAATTGCCCAGTGATAGAAAATATATAAAATGCACGCTGTGAACTAAAGTAAAAAACACTGTGTAAAAAGGAAAGATTGTATCTTATAAGTATTTTCCCCTTCTGTCTTAGTTGTTCTCAAAAATTCTTTAGCTGTACCAATTCAAAGTAATGAGGTCAACTCTTTTGCAGCTGACAAAATGTGGTCTAATTTTCAACAAAAACATTTTTGGATGTTGCTCATTTGTCAAAATAATTCTGATGTTTATTGATCAGTTATGCAGTTTTTTGTGGAAAGCAAGTGACTCCTCCCTGCCACATTTTTCTATCCAATCCCTTAACCCATTACCAAACAATAACAACATTTGCCCATTTTGTTGCAGACGACTCTTGAAAACATTGTGGGGAAAAGGAGAAAATTGCTCTTAACGAGCAATTTCTCCTTTTCCCACAATATTTTCTGCTCTATCAGAAGATTATTTTTCAATTACATTACGTTTCGAAATGTCGACTGCAAACTCTTTCAATTTGGGACAGTACAAAATTTGGCATTTGGTAAAGGATAAATTGATATAATGCTTTACATTAAATTTTGTCGTCTGCTAAGTTGGTTTCAATTTGAACATGTCACACAATCCCTATAGAGGGAGAGGGCAGACATTATTTTGCGAGTGTGTGTGTGTGTGGTGTTTTTCTTCTCATTTCAAACCTATACATTTCTTAACCCTTTACCAAATGCCAAATTTTCTACTGTTCCAAATTGAAAGAGGTTGCAGACGACATTTCAAATTTTGGCGAAATGGAAAATTAATCTTCTGATAGGGCAGAAAACATTGCCCCACCATGCTTTCCAGAGCCATCTGCAACAAACTGGTCAAATGTCGTTATTGTTTGGTAATGGGTTAAGGTATGTTTCAAAGGCAAACCTCATTTCCCGCTAATACCCAATTAGATAATTGGCATCTGCTGTTAATGACATTGTAAGAATAGTTGGAAAGGAAAAAAGATGGTCTTTTGATTTCGCTTTTTTTTTAAACACACAGCACATACAAAGGGTTTTACCCATTCATCTTGATGTTTTTGACCTTTGATGATCCTTGATGTCTCGATATGTATACCATTTCTAAAACTTTGACTGACGACTTAAGTTTATTTTGGTTTGAGGCCCATAAATGAAGGGAAAATGACGTCATATATTACCTGGTTAATTTGTTATCAGACTTTGTTGTGGGTACTTATCAGAATTATTTCTTGACATAAGCCTAATGGGCTGGTACAAACAACATAGAGTTAAAACTAGTAATAATAATTAGCTTTCCAAATAGCCCATTAAAATCCCAACTTAGCCCTTAGAATGCTTGGTAATTTTCTAAAAAAAATATTTTTTTTTATGTCCTCTGCTTTCCAAAACCTTAAATATCTGCTTAATTTTGATGAGGAAAGATAGTCAGATTAGCCAACAGGTTAGATCACAGGCCAGCCGCCAATTTACATGTTGCCTGGCCTGGATCTAACCTGTTTGCATAAGCATGATGTCGGTTCCAGCATTAAGGTTAAATAGAATCATTTCAATCAGATGAAGTTAATGCTTGTTACCACAATAATTGGTTGATCATAAATTTACATGATTTCTCCATTTGTGATATTTACTGCGGGAAACTTTAACAACCTTTGTGCATGAAGGATAAGCAAATTTTCTTTTTGTCACATTATTGTTTGCTGAAATAGTCTGAGTCTGGTGTATAGAAATGAAATTGATATATCGTATAGGAAGATAAGGGGGTTAAATACAAAATTGACTTATCTGCAAATGTGAAAATGTCTCTTAGGATCTCTACCAGTTATGACCTTGTATAGTTGCTCAATTCCATTGCTTCAAAGCTTGCATCATCATTGTGTGTTACTTTAAGGTAGAATTCCAATAATCCGCCATTTTGAAACTCATTCTTTCGTCAGATTATTTTGGTCGTTCTTGGTATACCTTGGTCTGGCCAGGACTATTTGCATTGAACCGTACATTTTTGGACTCTGACAGGTTTAAAACCGAGAATTACGGAAGTTGTTCGCTGACTGAATGATGTTAAGATGGCGGATTATTGGTATTCTACCTTAAAAAGTTCACATGTACTTGTTTCATTGCACCTTTAGGTAAACAATTCAATATACCATTGATATGTCAGGGACAAATTGCTCATACCAAATTAACTTCTCCTTTTGTTTTAAGGACGTTGGTCTTTCACAATTTTTCTGTTGAAATGAAAAAAATGGTACTGATTTGAAACTCTAATTTTTCAAAAACAGCATTTTGCGGGTTTCACAAATTTAAAGCAATCTAAGTATATTAGCCGTTAACCTGGAAATTAATGTGACAATAGAAAAAGTTAGTTTTGAGAAAATTTCGAAAAATGGTATACAGTCAAAATCCTTTGTTTGGTAAATGGTTATGAAGCTGGGTCTGTTCTTGTTATGATATACAGATAAACTTTGATAAGAGTAGAAGGCATTTCAGGTGCATTGTGTCAAAAGGATAGCTTGCTCATTGCAAACAATGATGTTTAAATGGCATTAATTGTTTCACATATTTATATATTAATCAGATAGAGTCGAACATGTTTCATTTTTTGTTGATAAGTTGTTTTAATGTTGTCTGCTAAGATTTTATTTTTTATTATCATAAACCAACTCTGTACGTTAAAGAATAGATGACTTTGCTTTTGAAACATTTTGTCTTATAGATTCTCCTTTTATCACAATGCTCATACAAACTTGTTTCTCCTTTTGTCATCATGGTAATCACCTGATATTATTAAGAAATTAGAAACTGCTTTGTATTTATTGTCAGCTGTTGGTTTTCATTTGAACCAGCACCTTTTCCCACTCATGAGAATGGTTTGAATTGATCTTAAGGTAGAATACCCATAATCTGCCATTTTGAAACTAATTCTTTTGTCAGATTTCTTTGGTCATTCTTTGTAATCAGTTTGGGCAGAAACTATTGGGTTAAATGCAAAAAGTTCTGGCCCGACCAATTTTTACTGAAAACCACCGAAGTAAGCCGATGAAAGAATAAGGTTCAAATTGGTGGATTATGTGTATTCTACCTTAGACAGAAAATCAAACAAATTGTTTGGTTTTATTGCAAATTGAGAAATTGATTGAAATAAGCAGCTTCTCCTTTTGTTATGATACATTTACATCAGTTAGAAAAGCAACTTGTTGTTTATGAATTATTTCGATTGGAATTCAAGATCACCCTATTGCTGCTCATAAATGGAAAGTTTCAATGGGTCTGTTTGATTCATCTGTTTTAGAAGTAGTTGATATAGATTTTAACCAAACAATGGTTTTTAATGTGAACTAGATGGAAAGGTTCTGTTGTGTTATTTTTGTTTTGTTTTGTATGTGATAGCAGTTCAACTTAAAGCCTCTATGTGGTGCAGACAACCTTTTTGAAAACTTTGTGGGAAAATGTAGATTCCTACTGCTAAGCAAATTTTTCTATAAGGTCTATATTTGAATATCTATATATATATCTATCCATGTATCGTTAAGGGGGATTTTATATTTTAAAAAAAGTGCGAAATTGTTGTTTTAATGTTGTTATTATTTGAAAAAAGAAGAAAAAAAAAACACAAAAAAGTTGTCTGCATTTGATGAGGGATGAACTTTGTAAATATTATTGATTTTACTGCAATAGATGATTGTTAAGCATGAATTGGGACTGTGTTAATGAAAGTATGATTGTTAATGAATATAATATGAGCTAATTGCAAGACTTTAGTGCTAAAGTCTTGTACTTTGTCCTCAACATTTTATGCTATTGTGCTGTTTTAAAGTTTGTTTCTATAGAGTAGTTTTATCATTGTTTTACTTTAAACTGTATTGTTGTTATGCGTTATTAATGAAACACATATTTGTTGAGTTAATCTGGATCATATTTGTTGTCTACTGTAAAAACCATTTCCATAATATGATCAATATCTTAAGAAAAAAATATCTGCTGTCAGCTTAAGGTAAAGTCTAGCTATCACTTTAAGGCAAACTGCAGCAGGCATCTTAAGGAAAACTTCTGCAGGTTTCTTAAGGAAAACGTTTGCAGCCATCTTAAGGCAAACTTGCAGCAGGTATTGAAGAAAATCTTCAAAAAATATCTTTACGGCAAACTTAATGAAAATATTTCATAAATATCCCTTTGTCAACTTTCTTGGATCTGTTGTTAGAATTGCAATTATTCATGTCAAAAAAGTACGTTTTCTTTCAGTTGTTGGTCACAATTTGGACCATTCACAAATTAACCCTCCCTCCTTTTTGATAGATGCCCCAATGGGGACATAGTATCTGAGATATGCTCAATTGATTTCATCTCTGCTATTGTTAACTGTTGAATTAGATTTTGATTAAGTTTGTTTCATTTAATCCCAGTGTATTATTTTAGCCACAATATGATAAACCTATGTCAAGGGTTCAGTGCAATACTATAGTAAGTGCTTCATGTTTATGAAGCACTTACTATAGTCATGCATTGAACCCTCAATATATCTCTATAGACAGTTGCAAGGACACTTCCACGACAGAATTTAAAAATTCATATTGCAATTATCACTATATTCCATAATATTTTACTTAGATACGCCTGCTGTACTTTTGCAAGCTTTTTTCACGTCTGCTGTTGCTTTGAATTTGGTTGAGTCATGAAGTTTTAAATCAGTCCATAGGTTGATATCTAACAGAACACTGAATTCAGGAGACTTTATAAATGCAGTACATGTTAATATCCTTCATAGTATAGCATTAATAGATGTTGTTGTTATTGATTAATCCTCTAAGCTCAATCTAAGCTCAACAAGCCTAGATGTTGTTTTCATTGATTAATCATCTAAGCTCAATATAGGCTCAGTAAGCCAAGAAAAGCACCACACTCCTTTCAGTTCATTCATAAGGGGATTTTTTTCCTGCTGTATTTCCTTTAAAGGGAAGAACTTTTACGAAACAAAACAATACTTACAAAATGAAACTATTTATAACTGTCTATGAATGGAAGCCTGGTGTTGTGAAATATGAAGAAACACATAATTATCATGTAATAGGAAACTATTTTGATAGAATTTTATGAATCAATGGGAGCTATATTGCCCACAATGAATCTGTTGGAGGAAAAGATTAACTATCTCTAGCACTGGTAAGAACAGATTTCTTACTCTCCGCTAATATGATTTGCTTTCAGTCTAAATTGAAAGCAACAGCAGATGAGAAACTATATCTTAAACTACAGTTTCCTCTGTTACATTGTGTGTCAAATCTTTGTAACAAAAAGGACAAATTGCTAATTTTTATCAAAGTAGTTTGTATACAAGTCTATTGCAGCAGCTATGGCAAGATAAGGTAATATGGAATAATGGGTTGAAAGGGGATTGTTCACTGAAGAATAAAGAAATGAAAGTAAAAATGAAATATCATTGAAACAATAGAGTTTTTGTATTGTTGTTTGAGCATCGGTTAAAAGTTGCTATTGAAAGCATAGCTGAATCAATTTATCTAAGTTTATATGCGATAGATATCAAAAGCGATGTCACAATTTCGGATCAAAATACATGTTGATTCACTGTATACATATTTTAAAGAATTGAATACAATTTCATTTTGCTCCCAATTACTATTCTCCACTGTACCATATAATAATACAGCTGTTCTGGAGCTTTAAAGTAAATCATTTTCAACTTCTAAATTTCCTTACATCTGAGAACAAGCTCTATGAAATATCGAGGGTTCGATGGCTCCATAAACATGAAGGACTTACTATAGTATTGCAGCGAACCCTAGATATGTAAAAGTACATTTGCACAAATGGATGGCTAGTATATGTTTTGCTACTTCATAACTTTATAATATATTTGAATGATATCTTGATTCATCATAGTTTAATCTGGCATAGCCCTTTAACATGCAGACATTTTACCTCTTCTCTCATATTTCCTTACTTAACCTTTTACCAAACCCAAACCTTTCGGCTGTCCAAAATTGAAAGAGTTTCCATTTCAAAATGTGATAAAATTGTAAAACGATCTTCTGAAAAGGTAGAAAACGTTGTGGGAAATGGAGAAAATGCTCGTTAAGAGCGATTTCTCGTTTTCCCATAATGTTTTCGAGAGTCGTCTGCAACAAACTGGTCAAATGTCGTGTTTTATTGGTAATTGGTTGAAACAGCATTAGGAGAGGTTATGAGAAACCAATGTTACACATTTTACCTTGTAATGATGGTTTCTCCAAAAAATGACAAAGAAAACTTCTATTTTGATACTTCATAATTTTCGTCTGCTTTATCTTTCAATTTGGACGTATCATAAAGATTCCTATTTTGCCTTATTTAAGACATACTCTTGCAGATAAACTCGTTTGTGTGATGAGAAATAACATTTTTTTAAAATATTATTGTGTTTCAATTACTTGGTTACGTTATATATGATTGTGTTATGTTATGGTAGTGTTATATTAAGGGAGCATCTGTGTAATGCGTCTCAGTAGTTTTGACTACAATCGCACTCAAAGTTCGCGGAAGTATCCGAATGCATTTCGGAAACCTCTGCCATCTTTGTCAGCAATTGTTTTTCCGAAATGCTGTGGAAGCGTTATACAGGTGCTACCCTTGATTTTTGTTTGATATATTGATAACTCTTATATTGATAATCATGTAAAGAGTAAGTGTCATTTCATTATTTTCGTCTCGCCTCTATTAGTTATATATAAAGCAGCATCTAGTTTACAGATCTAATGCTGCAATGTTCCATTTTGGTGTTAAATATTTCATCATAAAGTTGATACAGAAGCAAATGATCTCCTCTGTTGTTGTTTGTTTTTTCCTCCCCATTGTTTCTACTGAAGGGATGTTAACCCTTTACCAAGTGCCATACTTTTGACTGTCCCAAATTTAAAGAGTTTGCAGACGACATTTCAAAATGCGATGAAATTGAAAAAAAGAATCTTCTGAAAAGACAGAAAACATTGTGGGAAAAGGAAAAATTGCTCGTTAAGATCAATTTCTCCTTTTCCTGCAATGTTTTCCAGATTCATCTGCACCAAACTGGTCAAATGTCGTTATTGATTGGTAATGGGTTAAAGCTTAATGGTCCTTCAGGATCCAGAAGCTAAGATCTGGTCTTAGAGCTCGGAGGAGCCTCCCTAGCCTAGTGGTAAGAGTACAGAACTACATATCACATGGGCCCTCTTTGAGAGGGTTCAAATCCTGGTGACGGTATTGGACGTCCATGAGAGGAAGTGCCCCGATGACTTACGGAATGCCGATGGTTCAACCTTGTTTGACCAGCAGTTGAGTATGGGTTCTTCCTCCAGCATTAAGAGTCAGGCTCAGACATCACGAAACTTCGCAGGCCCTTGACTGACTGAAATCCCTGAGGTCTGACAGAAACCCGTTTTGGTCTGACAGATTTTTATTTAGACAAAGAATAAAGTGCTTTGTTCGGTCCTAATGGGTCTCTCAGAGTATGGGGAAGTCTGCATGAATTGCAACATTACTGAAATAAAATGATATTGTGATGTAAACCCATATAGATCGGGAATAAAAAGAGCTCGGGGGTATCGGGTTCTTGCCCCAACTGTCCCCCTGAATTCATGGTAATATCCCTTTGCAAGGCACTTCAGATCTTAGTACACTTCAGAGCTTAGTGCACTTCAGAGCTTAGTGCACTCCAGAGCTTAGTGCAGGTGAAGGAAATGAAAGCTGTAACATAACTGAAAAATGGTTGACACAACATCTAACCCCATATAACCAAACAAACGTAAAAGCTTTAATCCGTTTTCTCCAAAGATGAATTTGTGACAGTTCAAAACGGAAGCACCAGCTGATGACAATATATAATAACATGAAACGATGCATTTTCTAATGATATTGCACGACTTGAACTCATCGGGTTGATTCAATAAACACCCATCTGCAGTAATATGGAAGCCGCCATATTGTTTCTCGCGAGACATCTTTAATTGTACTTTCGTTTTCAAATATAGATCTTAAATGTAAAATCTTAATAGCCATTTAATTTGATTAAAGAAAGCAGATGTATATCACAACTTATAATTTCACTATTATGTAAGTGTTGTCGTTCAAATATAATGATTTAATGTGCTCAACACATCCATGTACAATGTACTACTTAACGCGGACGAGCATAGAAAATGTGTTATTAGCCGGAAACGATTCATCCGACATGTGTAACCCTACACTTATGTACGAGGTGTATTTCTCGGATCACGGAAATACCCGAGTTGTTACGATTGGATAGTGAGTAGAATTTACCGAAGAATTCCCATGACCTAGTGATAAGAGTGCAGAACTTGAAACCACATGCCCCCCTCTCCGAATGGGTTCAAATCCCGACGGCGGTATTTCTATATGAGCAATGGTTTCCGGGAGAGTGCACATGGTTCAAGTGTCCGATTGAATATATCCCCACTCTCCGAGTTGGTTCAAAACCCGATGGCGGTACTTTCTATATTAGAAATAGTTTTCCGGGAGAGTGCACATGGTTCAAGTGTCCGATTGAATGTATGCTTGAAAGAGTGTGCAGACGACATTTCAAAATGTGATAAAATTGGAAATAAACTACTGATAGGGTAGAAAACAGTGTGGGGAAAAGGAGGAATTGCTCGTTACGAACAGTTTCTTCCTTTCCCACAATGTTTTCCAGAGTCGTCTGCAACAAACCGGTGAAATATCGTTATCGTTTGGTAATGGGTTAACACAACTCCGATATCCCCCAGAGGGCGCGCTTCACCATTCATCCTATTTATCGTAATTAAATGTACTTATGACGAGAGAGTACGCATATGTCGTCCTCCACGGATCATTAATGTTTAACCCATTCCCTTATAATGAAATTTTGTGATATGTCCAAAATGAAAGGAGCTGCAGACGACCATCTTAAAGCCATACTTGCGCTCGTATACACATAATTTGTAAAAGCTCTAGAATAATTGAAAATGAGCTTAAAAGTAATTTAAAGTCCCTTTTACAGAAGAATTGAGACTATAACATGTTCACATGATGCTTTTAAAAGAGTGAATTCTATCAGGTTTGTTTACAATTAGCAATAAAACAAGGTCACCCGAGAAACGTTGTGAACCAATAAAACCCAAGAAATTTTCCATTTTGAATGTTCACATTGTTAATATTGGATACATGACAGTATTTTTATGTGTTTTGCGTGATTTTCCTAACCAGGTGATCGCCAGTCATCAATCTGAGCGCTCCTTGCGTTTTTAGATGTTACTCAAATGAAAACAATGACGTTAAATTGGTGGGCACCAAATTTGTGAACATAGCACTTTAAAAAATAGATCATTAATAGTGCAGGCGTTATATTGTCATGATCTTGTTATGTGGTTTATCGCTATGCTTCAACATATTCTATCTGAATACAGTGAACCCTCGTTTATCCGGACCCCGATTATCCTGATGTCTCGCAATACGAACGAAATTGTAAGGAACGGAGTAATTGGACCAGTTTGTTGCAGACGACTTTTGAAAACATTGTGAGTAAAGGAGAAATTGCTCGTGACGAGCAATTTATCCTTTTCCCACAATGTTTTCTGCCATATCAGAAGATTATCTTTGAAGTTCATCACGTTTTGATATGTCTTCTGCAAACTCTTTCAATTTGGGACGGTCGACAATTTGGCGTTTGCTAAAGGGTTATAAGTATATACCGCTCATACAGACCGTTTATGTCTTAATGTGAATAAGAACATGCTCTGCTTCTTTAGTCCGGATTACTCGGTAAACCGGACATTTTGTTGGGAACGGACTTGAGAGTTGTTTTGACAGACGACCATTTATAACATAAAGACGAATGCGGCATTCTAAAGGGTATAATTTGGTAGGAGAAACAACAATTCGTCTTTATTTTTCATATGGGTAATACAACAGTCAATATTATTTCAGGGTGTTTTTCTTGCGATGCACGACTCATAGTAATAGGGGAAGATCCCAAACCTAACTGCCCACAATATATCAGTTGTTTTACATCCATTTTGTATCAGCCAATGGCTACACATAGGACGGGACCTCGGTTTAAAGTCTCATCCGAAGGACTGGTGAGGCGGGAAATACTAGATAGCATCTCTGGAATTTTCAGTGGCTAGACCTTGGATCGAACCCGGATACCCTGGTCTAAAGGCTGGTCAAGTAAGGCAGAATCATCAGCATTCCGTAAGTCAGCCTGGTCTTACTCTCAAGAAAATCGAAATATCCCTTTGCAATGTCATCGTCGTGGTTTGAGCCCAAGCGGAGAGGGGCAATGTGCTATGAAGTTGTGTGCTCAGGGAAGGTGTAAACAAGCTTTGATATACTTGTCAATAGTTCCCCGCATCTTTATCCGCACTTGTCCGTGTAATGGTTATATATTACATTTCAGTAAGAAGCCACTTACCCGTTACCCCATTACCGAACAATAACGACATTCGACCAGGAGAAACTGCTCTTAACGAGCGATTTCTCCTTTTCCCACAATGTTTTCTTCCTTATCACATGATTATTTCTCATTTTCATCACATTTCGTCTGCAAACTCTTTCAATTTGGAACAGTCGAAAATTTAGCGTTTGGTATAGTGTGAATGCTTTTGGACAAGCCTGAACAATTCAAACACTCGATTTTGCCAACACTGATGCTTTAAACACTTGACCACAGAAGTCTTCCGGTAGAAACCATCGTGACAAAAAGCAGACCATGAGTAATAACCGTAAGGATGTTTACCATCTAGTCTCATCCGGTTGTTGATTCGTCTGCTAAAAGTACAATCGGAACTATTCGGGTATTTCCGTGAGCTGTGAAATACACCTCGGATATAAGTGTAGGGCTTCAATTTTTCGGGTAAATCGGCATCCGGCAACTTACACATGTTCTAAGCGTGCACGTTAAGTAGTTCAATGTGTATGGAAGTGTTGGACATCCTTTTACATCATTTTTTATCAGTAACTCATACCAAAATGGCGAAATTGTTGTTGTGACATGTATAGTTGTTTCTTCAATCAAATTTAACGACTTTTTAAATAGATTTAAATAAGATCTATTTTTAAAACGAATGTAAAATGACGTCAATCTCGCGGGAAACAATATGGCGTCATCCCTATTATTTCAGAGGTGTTTTCATTGGATAAAACCGATGTGTTCAGATTACTAAAAGTGCGTTATATTGAACGCATGATACATAAAGAGCGTCTCTATGACACGCTTCAAATGACGTGTCATATTAAAAGCCTGTACTTTTATTAAAGACCCTTTCCATGTAAATTCGTTTCGACTTGCGCGAAGGTTTTCCGTATTTCTTTTAGTTAAAAGGTCCCCATGGGGAAGAGCTTCGGCTCCAAGCCACAAGGGTCGTGGGTTTAGTTGCGTTAGAGACGGAATATAAGCCAATTCCACGAGATCAAAACTTTACCCATAGGCGGTTGGATTCGATAAGGGTTGAATCATGTTTTTAGATTTTCGATTTTTTGTCTGAAAATGCAGAAAAATAGCAAAAAAATGGTGGTGCGGTTGAGCGATCACCAGTCATGATACAAATAAATGAACATGTATACACGAAGCAGGATCGAGAGTGATTGATACAAGTTGAAAGAACTTATGTTATACGATTGGCGTAAAACATAACATAGCATAAATTCATTTCGAAATTGGACTTGAGCATGGTAATGCTTATCGTCCATTACAATGTATATATAAACAATTACATTTATGGATTTGAGCATGGTAATGCTTATCGTCCATTACAATGTATATATAAACAATTACATTTATCAACATATATACATGTACATACAATTAAACAATAATTGTACACGTGCGTGTGTCAATCAATATCTATACTGCGGAAGTAGGGAAAAACACATGTATGGGGGAATATAAAGAAAAACTGTAAGGATTCACATTTTATTTGGTAACAGATCAAATTTGAAGGTTTAGTGTATTTTTCCTTTCATTCAATGACTTGTTGCAATATGCTGAAAGGTTATGCAGTACTCTTTTGTTTGTTGAATTAAGGAGTTGTATTAATTTCAACATACCTGGTCTCGTGGAATATTAAACGTTTAAATTCAACTCAGGTTTTGGAGTCAACGCGCCAAAGCACATCATATGCATTACGGGGTTCAAATGTTGACCCGCCTTGATGCGCTCTAGTACTTTTAACCCGCATCGAACATCGCGGTATTTAACCCATTGCCAAACAATATCGACATTTGACAAGTTTGTTGCAGACGACACTGGAAAACATTGTGGGAAAAGGAGAAATTGCTCAATGGTTTTCTGCCCTATCAGAAGATTATTTTTCAAAGTACATCACATTTTTAAATGTTGTCTGCAACCTCTTTCAATTTTGGACAGTACAAAATTTGGCGTTTGGTAAAGGGTTAAGCAAGCAATTTTCTTTCCTTTTCCATCAATAATTTCTTTCGCACCTCAGAAAGATTTATCTAATTCATTTCTGTATGAAATGTCGTATGAAGTCCCTAAATCTATAGCTCAAACGTGGCTGGATGTTGTATTATAACTTATTTGATTTACTGTTTATACTTAATGCGTGTTACTATAATAAGATATTCGTTCGTTCGTTAATTCGTTCGAACCTCTCAACAGTAAATCTTGCTTTCTTGCCAAGCGAAGAATTTTTTTTTTCCAATTCGGTTTCTGTTTCGAATCGTCTGTGTGTCGTCTGCAAATTCTGTTAATTTGGGACGCTCAAAAATCTATGCAAAGAGAGTTTGCAGCTGCAAGGTGTCTGCATGATTAACGAAGACAGATGCAGCGACGTTAATATATAACGAAAACCGTCCTTCAACTTTGTTATACTTTAGTCTGGCATAGAGGTTTACGTTTGTTTTCTTTTTTGACAGAAACCACTTGTTCATGGCTATTTTAAAACAACCACAAAGTATATACAGTAGTACGAATCCGTAGTTAAGTTTCAACTTGTTTATTTTACATCGATTGTGAAAAAAGTTCTCAAAAATTATATTAATCCCGCTCGATTCTGCTTCCTGGATACATAAACAGTACTCGCGCCGAATGTGGATTATGTCCATAGAATTATGGAATAAACTACCGCAACAATTACGTAACAGTCCGTCCATAAACTGTTTCAAGCGTTCAGTTGTTTTAATGTCACAGTTTCCTTCAAATGAATTTCCTAAGCAATATAGGTTATGTACAGTTACTAGCGCAGTCCACACCCTAAATGCACATCTATTACATTTTGGAGAAAGCAATCCATCGGACCATGATGTTTTAATTGTTGAAGCTGTCCATAAACATAAAAAGTTGAGAAAACGTTTTGATTTGTAACTGCGAATCCAATAGGTCCTTGTTATACTTCACCCAATCAATCTTCCATACTTCACCCAATCAATCTTCCATACTTCACCCAATCAATCTTCCATACTTCACCCAATCAATCTTCCATACTTCACCCAATCAATCTTCCCATTTCTGTACTCTTCACTAATCTGAAATGTTACGTCTAGACTGTCTTTGCTCTTTTACTCTAATCATCTCTATTTTTCTCAGATATCATATGTTTTCTCACCACTGCCGTAAGTTTTTGATTTGTTACGTTACGTAAATACGTATGGTTTGTTAGTAACATAATGGTATAGTGCCATGACCATTTTTACAACTTATATATCAGAAGGGAAGAGCTGTAACTCAGTTTTAGAACTTGTAGCTCAACCCATTTGCTTATTATGATTTGTACTGAATTTCTATAAAATGACTTTGTATATTTTGGGCAATCTTTTTTGAGTAAGAAACAGTACATCTGATGGAGGGTGGGGTTACAGTAGCAACGGTGTGAATGTCGATAACTCTACTTCTTCCAGCTCGTTTCTTTTCGTCCCAGCCACAGCCAGCTAGACGAACTTTCAGCCGCATGGCTCAGTTTCTGGAAAGTCATCCGTATATCCCTGCCTGTAGACCCGATTGCTGTCATGAGTCTGCACATAGGTTGAGAACAGAATCCTCTTACGCATAATTTCTATCGGGAAGAGCCATGTATGCCAGCCTCGTTGTTTGTACTCGTTGAGGAGCTTTGTGGACTTTACTGTCTTCCTTTCATAGGCCTCTTCACGTCTGGTTTCCCAGGGTACTGTCAATTCGATCACGATGAGTCGTTTCCCTGGATCATAACACTATATCTGGTCTATGGTTTGTCTGTACTGTACTTGGAAATACCAACCTACTGTCTAGATCAACCTGCACGTTCTAACCTGTTGTACCATCGAGGAATGATCATTTCTATGGCAGGGCTTTTTTGCGTTATATAAAAGGGGCCCATAAAGAACACCTTCCAAATTGGAAATTTCTTTAAAATCATGCAGTTTTCCCAAAAATCCAAAGTTGTACCAGCTGTTTGGCTTCCCAATTCAGTAATTTCAGCGATAGAATTACCCAAATTCAACAAGCTTGGACCTCTTCCCAATTCAAGGAAAAAAGCCCTGTATGGTAGTTGTCGCGGTGTTGTTTCAACCGGCTTTACTAGGTTGATTCTCGGATGTTGCGAGTTACTTCTTACTTCTTTCCTGTTCCAGACAGTGAGCCACCTCTCTGAGGACGTTGTCATGACACCATTTGTATCTTCTTTAACCCACTACCAAGCAATAACTACATTTGACCACTTTGTTGCAGACGACTTTAGAAAACATTGAAAACATGTTTTCTACCATATCAGAAGATTATTTTTCAATATCATCACATTTTGAAATGTCGTCGGCAAACTATTTCAATTTGGGACAGTCAAAAACTTGGCGTTTGGTAGAGGGTTAGGACAGTGCTGTAGAACAGGAACAGCGACCATGATATAAACCAACGTAAAACTGGACGTATTGCAAACTTTGTTACGTATTACCATATCCCTCAGATATTATGACGGTACTATATGCTATAATTGGAAGACAATTTATCAACAACAAAAAGAGAAAGAAAAAAAATGCTCAAAACCTTTTCCTTCTAATCCGAGGCTTCATTGGAAGACTATAGTGAGTCCTTCACAAATGTGAAGGACTTACTTTAGTCAAAGACCTAATAAACATGTTTATTAGGTCTTTGCTTTAGTCTTGCAATGAACCCTCGATAATCCCCTTTTGAACAAAAAGGAAGTTTATATCCCTAGAAACAGTTTTTACATATACCCTATTTATAGCAGCCAAATTTGTCACCATGGTGTTTGACATTTTACGATGAATCAACATCATTTGTAATTACAACTTTTGTAAGCATGGATTCAATAAAGCTACTATCAATTCCAGTTTTGTACGCCAGTAAGAGTTCCATACGGAGGTAATTAGAAACGGCATCAACGTATAATCAACGTATAGAATGTTTGCATTGTATTTCTCACGTAGAGCTTAATTAAATATTTCATTTTATAATTATACGGAAATACGTGTTTCTTCGTGGCATTTTTTACCACGTGATAATTCGTAGCTTTCATCTATCTCCACACGCAAGGTCGTTTCGTTTTCATCTCTGCCTCTTGTTTAAATTACATTCTGGAATCATTATAACGCCGTTCGTTCTCAGAAGCATACCAGATAATTACTTAGATTATACATTTCTATCATTTTATTACATTAGACACGTTCTTGTGAATACATTGGCGCCATCAGAACTCGTTTCGTTATTGAAGCCGCCTTGTTGTTTCTTGCAAGACTTCTGTCGTTGTACATTCGTTTTTATATATTGATCTTAAAAATAATATCTAAGTCATTTAATGTGATTAAGGAAACAGCTAAATATCACAACTTATAATTTCACCATTATGTATGAGCTACCAACCAAAAACGAGGGTTGTTCGGAAAGTTCGTAGAATTTTGTTATAAAAAAGCGTATAAGTGTTTTTAAATCAAACAAAATAGATCATCATGAATTTTAACATATATGCTACTAATTTTGCAGAGATCATTGAGATATTAAAATAATTGAACTGTTCCTGCATAATACAAAAACGTACATATCACGTACCCGGAGCAGGGTAATGTTTTTATGACGTCATTCAATTTTAAGCGTCACATAAGTCTAACAATCGTTGCTTTTTCTCAACATAGTCACTAGCAATGTCGACACACTTTCTTTGTTTACTCTGTTTACATTTTTCATGTTTCGATAACCAGCTTTCACTTAATGATAACACAACACTCTTGAGTATGTTTGGTAGGTTCAGCTGACGAACTAAGTTACCCTTTAACTCGGATGTCCATTTGATCATGGGCAGGGTTGTACGATGGGTGTTTCAGTACCTTAGAACCTAGGAAACTAATTTCTATTTGTGCTGTAGAAGTGTCCATACTGATGACATAGCTTTGGTTTCCAAATTGACATGATTGGGCCAGGTCTCATCCGTTATAATAGTCCTGTCCAAAACATCGTCTCCTTCTTCAACCTTGCGGGTTAGAACATCAGTGAACAACAGAGATACTTGGTGCTCAGTTTCCGTATCTGTAAGGAGCCGTGGCTCCAAAAATGCACTAACTTAAGGCATACCAAGTCTGTTTGTTAAAATGACATGCGTGGTAGATCTTGAGACATAAAGTTCATTCGCAATTGCTCTTACCGTTGTGCTCCTGTCCGCTGTAGTGATTTTGTTTACGCATTCCTTAATGGAATATCCAGTTGTAGACAGTTGACCGCCTCTTGGATAAACATGCATTACATTTCGTCCGCTTTGAAATCTGACTAACATTTGAAAATAATAGCTGGAGTTCAACATCCATATTTTCTTGTTGACTAGACAATTTAAAGTGTCTAGTTAGTGATTTCACGGGCGCAACAAACAATTTAATTACACTCCGCATTTCAATGTCACTGTTTGACGTCATTTTTTGTCAGAACATTTTTTCTCTCTCTGCAGGATAAAAGCTCTAGTTTTTATAAAAATCCTTATAATGTTTTGAAATTCAGTGGAAATGGCGTCATGATGATATGTTATTGCCAGCCATTTTGTCGTCTCTTTTGTATACGTTGAGTGAGACCAACCACGCTTTAATTATGTGGATAATGTTTGAAATGTTAGCATTTTCCGACCTGCTCCGGAAACTGGTAACTACGTTGCTACAGTAACCAATATATCTTGCTAGAATGATGTCTTTGTTTTTTCGCGTTAAGTGTATGTTGAAAACAGGTGAATGCATGCATGTTTTAAATTTCAAGACTATCGAACAATGTTACACAAAGATATAACAAAATTGTACGAACTTTCCGAACAACCCTCGTATAACGATATAAAATGATGTTCAGCGCTTCCATATACATTGAACTACTTCTTAACGAGAACGGTCCAAGGAAACGTGTTATTAGCCGGGACAAAAAAAAACAGTTTGTAACCCTACGCGAGGTGAATTTCTGAGGTCACGGAAATACCCGAAAAGTTACGATTGCACCCGTTTAAAAGTTCCACAATCGGAACTACTCGGGTATTTCCGTAAGCTGTGAAATAAACCTCGGATATGGTTACAATTTTTCGAACTTACGGTGTTCGACAACCCTTCTTTGTTCTGTATCTTAAAAGTCATTTTGGCTCTTCCATAATGATTTCCACGAAAAGATTCAGCCTTAATCATTATTTCTCCAATAATGTCATATCCATGTTCAGTTCTTCATCGGCTGATAAGTTACACCCTTCAAATTTTACTTACTAAAGTGCAGAGGTCATCGCAGTAAACCGTCATCTTTGATTCACCCTCTATAATCAACAAAACAATGATTCATAAACAAGACTAACGTCCCAAAAAATATCAAAAGCAGTGGTTAGTGTGTCCTTATGTATCTTTGTATCTTATGGGCCAATGCTTAGCATAGAATTCAGCATTTTAACTTTTCAAGAACTACTTTTTGTGTACAACAACCTACATAAGTAATCAAACTCTGGTGTCGCGCACACATGACACAGATTGCGGAGGCTGGTTAGAAAATACATCCAGAGACATTGTAGGGTAAAAAGTAGTTCATTGAATCGTAATTTGTGTATTAATTATATGCTTATAGGATACGTTATGGTTGGGTTTTTTGACTAATTTTGATCTTTTGTGGGGTGTTATCCATGTTTTTCAACCTTTGGTTCGTTTTTTTTCAGAACTACTTGTCGCGGAAGGTGAAGCTATACTGAAGGTACAAGTCGCTAGCCCCTGTATTTTGGATGAAAGGGCGGTTTGAAGAGCTTATGGTGAAACAAGTAACTGTTGACGTCCATATGTCTTTGTTGACATTGTGTACGGATTGTGGATAAGTAAAACAATGAGTTTTAACACTGGTATTTGTCATGGAAGGGGTGAACCGTGAATGGGTCAAATCGGCTATTATTGTATACAATAAGGTAAGGTCAGGAGTTGCTGGTATAACACCTTATCGGACACCCCTGAAAACTGCACTAGCGTTTGCACGTCAAAGACGCTGTGGTACTATCGCATGGGCACCACCTTTGTACTATGGATATCGATCAAAATGTTGTTACTAATTGATAATACAATGATGTATGCAGGATACATCACATAGATTAGTCATTCCATATTGTAATCGTAATTCGTGACTCTAGTGTAAAACACATTATGGTATTTTGAGACTGCTTCAACAAAATACAAAAGAACATCAATAAAATGATGCATTTATTTTATTTTATTTGTTATAATCCATTGTGACAAAACGACAAATTCTTCTATTTTGAGAACTTGTCTCTATCATCACACTGGTTTCTAAAGGCTTCTATGACAAACGCGACTGGGTTGGAGAATATGGCGTAAGCAATTTGAAGCTGTCTACATCATTATGAAAGTCCGAAAATAAGCCACCAAACATTTTGGAATCATACAGGCTGAACGAAGAAGTGTTCTGGCGTCTTTAGGGAATCTGTAGGCCGGTAGCCTCTGTCTTTCTCAATGCAGTTTGAATTTAGCTCAAAGTCGTGGTTTTGAAAACGAGCGCTTGAAGAATCGTGTATACTGGGCTTGCCGTTAACCAAGAGGAAAGACGTAAGCCACTGACATCATGGCTATTCTATCTGAATATGGATGCTAAAAATCTGGTAAACCTTGGTCGAGAAGGGTGATTGTGATGATTTCTTTCGAATCCTGATGGAATCCTTATAGAATATTGTCTAATGAAAAGGAAGAAGTCTTGTGCAACGCTTCTTCGGAATATTTGTCCTGCTCTTATACATTCGTATCTTCTGTTTATGTATTCATCTAGTGCCAAGTTGTGCCTACATTTTCTATTTGCAATGCATTTGACATTCAGTTGTGAATTAAGGTCGGTTGAGTCTTAAAATAAAGCACAACTAAGATAACCTCTTTTTAGCTCTTTTAATTCCAACTTACTTATTTATGTGAAACAGTTTGTACACTTAATACTTTTAAAGAATTCAAGAGAGTATTAAAGTTTGTCGAAAATTCATTCTTTAAAAACACTGCAAATTAAATCCATCAATAAATCTTTGATGACCAATTCATTCATTCAAACGATAAAATTCCACAGTTTTTTCCCCTTTTTTTTCGATTTTCCTTTTATCGATTTTATGTTCCCCGTGATAGGCCCCCTAATCCCCCATCTGCAAAGGTGTGATGTAAAATCGAGTCGACGTTCCGGGAACACACCAGCGCTTCTAAGGCCATCATCACCCTCTTGTACTTTCGTTTTCAAATAAAGATATTAAATGTAAAATCTTAATAGTCATTTAATTCTGTTATGAAAACAGACGTATGCACATTGTACTACTCAGCTCTGACGAGCATCGAACTGTGTTATCAGCCGGGGACGACTCATCCAACATGTGTAATCTGACAAGAGAACTTGTCTTTATCATCACACTGGTTTCTGAAGGGTTCTGTGACAAACACGACTGAGTTGGAGAATATGGTGTAACCAATTTGTGAAGCTGTCTACATTACTATGAAAGAGGGAAAGTAATGGGAAAAACCCAAACATTTGCATATTTATGTGAAAGCTTGATAGTAGCTGGATGATAATGCCACATTCTTAGTCAAAATATTTAAATACTATCAAAGTCATTTCATTCTAGTGTGCATCTCATCCCAGCTCTTTTTTTATATAGCAGTATGTGCATCTCATCCCAGCTCTTTTTTTATATAGCAGTATGTGCATCTCATCCCAGCTCTTTTTTTTTATATAGCAGTATGTGCATCTCATCCCAGCTCTTTTTTTATATAGCAGTATGTGCATCTCATCCCAGCTCTTTTTTTATATAGCAGTATGTGCATCTCATCCCAGCTCTTTTTTTTTATATAGCAGTATGTGCATCTCATCCCAGCTCTTTTTTTATATAGCAGTATGTGCATCTCATCCCAGCTCTTTTTTTATATAGCAGTATGTGCATCTCATCCCAGCTCTTTTTTTATATATAGCAGTATGTGCATCTCATCCCAGCTCTTTTTTTATATAGCAGTATGTGCATCTCATCCCAGCTCTTTTTTTTTATATAGCAGTATGTGCATCTCATCCCAGCTCTTTTTTTATATAGCAGTATGTGCATCTCATCCCAGCTCTTTTTTTATATAGCAGTATGTGTTTTTGGAATGAACTATCTATCGTTATTTGTTTGAAATAACAATTGGCCAGACCTCATTTATTGAAAAGTTTTATTTTTTTCTTTTCCTATATGCAAAAACAAAGCTTCACAAACTCAGAAAGAATATTCTCATATCTAATATGTGTTCCGTTTTGAAGATAAAGATTTTTCTGTATGAAATGCAAGTCCTCCTATATGCAAAAACAGAGCTTCGTAAAGTCAGAAAGAACATTCTCAGATCTAATATTTGTTTCGTTTTGAAGACAACAATTCATGAGATAATTCTGTATGAAATGAAAGGTGCTCTCGGGGTTGACTAGCCATAGTCTTTGTTAATAGACATCCCAATCGATATTCGTATGGTAATAAAGAATGGTGTACTGTTTCACTCTACCATTAGCCACAGTAATGTCTGTCTATTCAAAGATGAAAAGGAGATATGTTTGATATGACTTCTTCTAGAATTGGTTGTTGGTCTTTAATCTATCAATGAATACGATACTTTTTCGTGAAGAAAAAGAAAGAAAAGTGATAATGAATAAAACGCTCTTGCGTCTGACTGCCACGTTTAACCCTTTACCAAACAATGACGACATTTGACCAGTTTGTTGCAGACGACTCTGAAATACACTGTGGGAAAAGGGGAAATTGCTCTTAACGAGCAATTTCTCCTGTTCCCACAATGTTTTTTGTCCTATCAGAAGATCGTTTTTTCAATTTTATCACATTTTTGAAATGTCGCCTCCAAACTCTTTCAATTTGTGATAGCCAAAAATTTGGCGTCTAGTAAAGGGTTCAAAGGCTTTTGTAGATTTCGAATAAACCTTGACAAAAGAAACCATCAACAACGAGGGAGCTTGGCGAAAAAAGAGTCTGAGCAAATGAGACAACAAATTTAGAAAAGGCTTTTGGCCTGTCTAACAAAAAGAAAGCGTACGATACATATATAATATTTCCTCGTCAACGTGAAAATAAAGAGAGACAAGACTGCATCAGGGAAGCGTTACATTCGACGTGAACGGAGCAATAGTTACATGTGAAATATTTATTGTACTTTAAAACGTATGTCTATTTCCCATTAACAAAAAAAAAAACAACATTTTTTTATTTGAGCTATAGGAGTTTTGACAGCTTTTTAAAACGTGGAATTCATGCCACTGATTATTTGTGTATTACGGTAGAATATCCATATTCCGCCATCTTTACATTCATTCTTTCGTCGGATTACACAATGTTCTTCGGACGTTCTCAGTTAAGTGCAAATAGTTCCAGCCCAGCCCGATGTACATCGAGAACGACCGAAGTAATCTGACGAAAGAATGAATTCAAAAATGGCGGATTATGGGTATTTTGTCTGAAATAATTCGCGTATATCGAAGTTTCAATGCAAGATGAACCATCATTGGTGAAGTACTTTCTATAGTCTTGTATTAAACAATCGATTTGCTATACAAGGATAGTTACATGAGTACGATCACGAGTTAAACCTTGTTCTTTCACATTCAATATTTTGACAGATCTAAATTCAAGGTATCGACAGACTGTGATTATTAAGCGTGAACATTGACGTTTCGCCTGTGATAACTATTCGTAACGAAACATATTTCCTTTTCTAACAATGTTTTCTACCCTATCGGAAGATTACTTTCCAATTTCCATCACATTTTGAAATGTCGTCTGCAAACTCTTTTAATTCGGGACAAACGAAAATTTGGCGTTTCGTAAAGGGTTAATCCTTTACCAAACGCAAACATTTTTACTTTCCCAAATATAAAGAGATTGCAGACGACATTTCAAAATGAGATGAAATTGAACAACAATCTTCTGATAGGGTGGAAAACATTGTTGGAAAGGAGAAATTGCTCGTTGAGAGCAATTTCTCCTTTTTCGAAACTATTTTTCAGAGTCGTCTGCAACAAACTGGTCAAATGGCGTTATTGTTTGGTAAAGGGTTAAACCATCATGGGGACGTCGATGTTTCTGCTTTCATGAGCAGCTGTGAGGCAGCCAGAGCAAGGGAGACAACCCATAAAACGGTTCACAAAATTATACACTGTGGTTATGTGGGGAATAATGCGAAAATAAAAACGTTCTAAGTATACATACTTTACATCGATTTTGAAACAAACCCTTACTATTGATAGCAATAATTCTCGATTCCGCCTCCTTGATTTTTACCAGTACATGTACTAACGTTTTAAAGGTGCATGTTCAAAGATGAGAAGAATTTTGGATATTGATATTGTATTTCTTTAAGACTGTATAGCAGCTGTACTGTTGTATGAGACCAAACACTTTTCAATAATGACCTCCCTCGGTGGTACTCTGGGATAGTGTGGCAGAGCTGGAAACAATTCGAATCAACACGTAAAAGGCCCATGTGATTTCAAATACTGAACTCTCAAACAACTTGTTTTCACCACAGAGCATGTTGCAAAAGTATCTTTTCTAACCTGGAGGACGTTTTTTATGCTTTTTGCGTCGATTTCCAAAAGGATTCCCATTTGTGGTTCACCAAAATTTGTCAAATGTCTTATTGTGAAAAGGCCTGAATGACAAGATAAATTATTTTCTTTTATCTGTGTATTCAAACTTGATATCATACTTGTGTTTTTGAAACACACTATCCCAATCTTTAGACAGAATTGAAGATGGACCAAAGGGACGTAACTAGTTCAATACTTTTGACCCATTCTTACAATAGTTGTCTTTCCTGATTAACTACTGTTGTTGGGGGTACTATTACTTCTAAATATGTGACTCCAATACCATGTTTACTCTATTCTGATGATTTTGTCCATTGATAATATTCTGTAAACAATCTTGAACAGCAGTTACTCTCAGAATTTTGTCACAACACTGACCTCTCAATTATTTTGAAAAAAAAAAAATGATATAGTGTTTAGAAACGTGGTCCTATTAGGTGAAATGAAAATTGACATTCAAATGCTAATAAGATATATTCTTGATCAATGTACAAAGTCTCCTTTTAAATCCTAAGATGATATGGTCAACAAGTAAGGATATATTAGCTACTGAAGCTAAAAATACTATATTATCATTTTGCAATTGGTATATATTAAAGTATTTTTGGTTATTTTCGCAGACGATCAGTGTTTTAATCTCTGATTCCGTGATTTCCCAAGTCCTACTATTACAGGGACTTTGAATACAATATTATTCAGTATATCGCAATCTTTTTTAGAATTGGTCGTGCTGTGATGAATTTATATAGATAGTATTTAATGTTTAGAACACTTTCTTCAATAGTAATTGTGTAAATTGATGTGTGCATTTGTTGTTATGTGGGCCAGTGGCCTTTATTTACAAATAAATCAAACTTGAAACATAATGATTTTAAAACTTTGATTTTATCAAACGATGGATTTCAATGTAAGTTTCCAATTTTCTTAATTAGACTCAAAAAGATTCATATTATTAATTACGATTTCTTAATGACGACATCAAGCCTTATATCAACCCTTATAGTACTGGAACCGATTTCAAGCTTATGCAAACAGGTAATATCCAGGCCAGCCGCCAAGTAAATTAGCGGTTGGTCTGTGATCTAACCTATTTGCTACTCTTAGTATCTTTCTTCAACAAAATCAAGAAGATATTTTAGGTGTTCGAAAGCAGACGACACAAAAATCTATTTTTAGAAAATCACCCAGCACTACATGGGTTAAATATATAATCACTGAAAACGAGTGCTGTTGAACTTTAACTCTGACAAACTCTAGTTTTAAGTTTAGTTTATTCGTAAATAAGGGCCATTGGCCCACAAGACAACAAATATACATAGTACAATCTAACTAACAAACTTTGACAAACTAAGATATAGAAAACGTTTCCTGTGTCTTCTTGTGTTCTAAACACTATGCAATACTTTCACAATTCAAAAATATGATTATATGTTATATATTAGATGAATATATTTTATGCTGTGTTATATAACTTGCAGGTGTGTGAATGGTTTTATTCGTCGGGCCATTCAAATCGAGTACAGTCAAACGGGGATGGAAAAAAGGGAAGTGCTCAAATATTTGCCATTAATTGCCTATTTGACATAGAAACCCTTCCGTAATCTTAAAGATCATACATTTAACCCTCTCCCAAACAATAACGACATTTGACCACTTTGTTGCAGACGACCTTAGAAAACATTGTGGGAAAAGGAGAAATTGCTCGTGACGAGCAATTTTACCTTTTCCCACAGTGTTTTCTGCCCTATCAGAAGATTATTTTCCAATTTCATCACCTTTTGAAATGTCGTCTGCAAACTCTTTCAATTCGGGACAGTTGACAATTTGTTGTTTGGGAAAGGGTTGAAAGTACAAGTCCATCAGTCAAAAAGGTTCGTTTTTATAGAAAGAGGTGTCCCCTTCCAGGTTGAACAAGAATATAAAGCGGGTATTGGATTACCATCTACACACTGATGAACCTCGTCTGACCTGCTTACGTGTACTTCCTAATGCCTTTTAATGACGCTTCTTCCACAGAAGATTTAAGAAGACACTGGGTCAAAAGGATTAATTGCTCCAAATGAGCAAATAATCTTTTTGACGAATTAGTTTCTACTAAATTTCATGAGAATGTTGGGCAAATAGATATACAATATGACTTATTGACAATTATTCCCTTTTTACAGTTTTTATATGGAAGGAGTTGTTCGTTTCTTCTATTAGGTAAACAGGGGCGATATTGATAGGGTATTCATAAGAGAATCGAAGATCTTTTAGAATATGCCTTTTCCTTAGAGCGCAGCATCATCTTTTTCATAGAAGCGAATACCGGTTGCTTTATTCTTATCAATTTGACGCTATTCCTTCGATTCGAAAACAGTGAAGATCCGTTATGCGTCCATTTCAAACATTGAGCCGCCGAACCGAATGCAAGATTCTAAATGACCATTGGTCAAAAATGCCTTAAAAATGAATATACAAAACGGTTTAAGCAATGCACTTTTGTTCAAACCACCGCCAGACAGACACACACACGTTGACATTGCCTAGAGGTGCTTGTTCACAGATGTAAGGATATTTAGAAGTTAAAAAATCCAAGAGGGTATACAGTGGATTAACATATATTTGAATCCAGAGTATTTGCAGCTTTTATATGAGGAATCAGTGTAAGACAAATATTCGGGAGGTTATGTCAACTGGTCGACTGGACTCTGAAGTTTATCAATTAAGTTTGGAAATTAAGTTTTAACTTCCGAATTTCCTCAAATTTGTGAACAAGCAGTTTTATTTTAGGCGAGCTAACAAACACCCCTTTTTCGTCATGAAGCGTCTGTATGATCTAATGCATGAATGGTTACTGACAGTACCTTGATTCTCTTCTCATTTCTTTTTTTTTTATTTTTTTAAACGTGACATGTTATGAAAGGAGTTTACATAAATCAAGGACGCGTAAGGTTGAAATATAGGGATCTATCTTATTAAATGCAATTTCATCAGTTTTTGTGTCAAAGGCTTTTCGGTTAAATAATGTGTGCTACAATCTCACTTAACCCTTAGAATGCTGGGTAATTTTCTAAGAATAATTTTTTGTGTCGCCTGCTTTCCAAAATTTTAAGAAATCTGTTTAATCTTGGTGAGGCAAGATACCCAGAGTAACAAACAGGTTAGATCACATGCTAGCCGCCGCCAATTTACTTGGCGGCAGGTCTGGATCTAACCCGTTTGCATAAGCATGAATTCGGTTCCAGCACTAAAAGAATTAAACAGACCGTGTCTGTTCATTTTCCAATGCATTCTTAACGGTTCGATATTAGCTTTTCTTCCCATTAAAAAGGAACAGCTACATAGAAATGAAATTAGCTTTAAAAAATGGTAACTTATATGGTAACTTATATGCCCGTTTTCAGCTTTTATAGAAAGCGGCGATTCTCGTCATATATCTTTAGATAGAACTTATGGTGTAAACATTACGGTGCTGAAACCATTCGTATGAATGCATTTTTTCAATACATACACATCTATATGTTTTTACATCGCGTCTATATAAATCTAGTCCTATTGCGATGCATGGCACATAATGATGTTCTTACGAACAATGTCCGTAACAAAGCATAGCTAGAAAAATCCACTTTGGATTTTATGTCCCCTATGAGGATTCGATCCCGGTTCTCCCGGGTGACAGTCCAAGACATAACCACTGAGCTAAAGAGTCGGCTCAGTAACGCAGAGGTTACATCTTGTCCTGATTGATTGTTGCTATGCTGTAGAGAGTGAGGCGGTCACGTAACACACCCCCTCTTATAGAAGTCATCATTTATGATGACATGTAAGCCATTTCAGCTTGTAAGTCCATTTCGGACGAATTAATGGCTCAATGGCCAATCCCGGACGAGCCCCCATCTTACGAACAATGTCCGTAACAAAGCATAGCTAGAAAAATCCACTTTGGATTTTATGTCCCCTATGAGGATTCGATCCCGGTTCTCCCAGGTGACAGTCCAAGACATAACCACTGAGCTAAAGAGTCGGCTCAGTAACGCAGAGGTTACATCTTGTCCTGATTGATTGTTGCTATGCTGTAGAGAGTGAGGCGGTCACGTAACAATGTATGAAGGCACCAAACCTGGCTTCCAAAAAGGATTTTTCGAGCCGGCTAGAACCGTTGTCAATCCAACTTATTCATTTGACATCGATTGTGACGGAAGCTTAAAGCTTTTGAAAACCACTCTCGATGACTTGTTCCTTGATACCAAACCAGTACTAGCGCCGAGTTGAGGGCTATTCCTATCAACTTTCACCTCGCCTAACGGGGATCAATGTTGAAATAATGTTGATGCGATGTAAAAGCCCATGTAAATGTATCCTTTGAAAACATCATTACAATTTCCAACGTATGATTTAATATTTACGATTCAATAACAAGCTTGCATCCCAAGGGTTTGCAGTTACTTGAAAACTTTGATTCAACCTTTTGACCCTGTCTAACTGTCATCAACCCTTTACCAAATGCCAAATTTTCGACTGTCCCAAATTGAAACAGTTTGCAGACGACATTTCAAAATGTGATGAAATTGAAAAAAAATCTGATAGGGCAGAAAACATTGTGGGAAAAGGAGAAATTGCTCTTTACGAGTAATTTCTCCTTTTCCCACACTGTTTTCCAAAGTCCTCTGCAATAAACTGGTCAAATGTCGTTATTGTTTGTTAAAGGGTTAATAACATTCTCTATCATTTGTCATTAGAGAGTGACAATGAGACATCTCTCGCATCAAAAGACATTTGACTGTCTTTATTCATTTTGTCGTACAAAGGCACAACATGGGGCCACCAGTTTGAAAAGTATCAATGTTACTTTGACCCTTTATCCCCACTCATTTAACCGTAAGGCTTTACCAAACGACACATTTTCGACTGTCCCAAATTGAAAGAGTTTGCAGACGACATTTTAAAATGTAATGAAATTGAAAAATAATCTTCTGTTAGGGTAGAAAACATTTCTGTATCCAAGTTTTGAACAAGCATGGACACCTGTCACAAATATAAGGGACCTCCAGGCCTTTTTTTTTTATCCCAAGTGAATTTCAATCATGTGCTTGATCGGCCTTGTGGAAAGATAATATCCAAACTGGACTCTAACGAGGAGCGTGGTAATTAATCTCCACCGACTTTGTTCTCAGCCATACTGACCCAACATTCATATGTGATGTGTGAAATTTTCTCATCGGACAAAGTTGTATTTCTCTTTGGTATAGGTATTGTTCACCAACACCCCCCGTCTGTCGCCCTCTATGAATGAATAATTATGACGCGGTATATTCAATACTCGACAGTCTACCGAACACAGTCGATAAACAAAAGAGCTGTACGCCTTATATATCAACAGGTAAGCTTGGTAGCATTTATCAAATAATGCAAGTAGACGAATCACGTGGTCGAACATTATGGAAGGGTCCGAAGATATTTTTAGATACTCAGCATAGCGTGTATTTCATGCTAATCAGGCAGGTCAACAGACGGTGAATGTTGGTGGACAATAAGGCACATAACAAGCTTATAACTTGATACGTTTTGAACCATATAATTACTTTATATCAATTTATTAACACTTATCTAAACGTAAATACCAACGTTAATTCCAGTTCTGCATTCCATTTCCCCTTTTTATGTGATCTTGATTGTTTGTAGCTGAGTATGAAACAATCTTAAACACACCTAGTGTGAGCTCGAGTGAGCTGGTTTGAGATTGCAAATCGTTATTTCGTCTTAAGCATGGAGTCCCTCCGTCATGGATGTTTCGCCCCTGAACCATGTACATCTGATATAGGGTGGGATTACCGTAGCAACGGTGTGAACAGCTTTACTTCTTCCAACTTGTTTCTTCTCGTCTCAACCACAGCCAGCTAGACGAACGTTCAGCCGCTTGGCTCCGTTTCTGGATAGTCCTCCGCCTATCCCTGCCCGTGGACCCTGTTGCTGTCATCAGTCGGCACCCAGATTGAGAACAGAATCCTCTTACGCCTACTTCTATCGGGAAGAGCCATGTATGCAAGTGCATATTTACTTTGATTATTATTTTAATGACAATAAACTTGGTAAGTTTACATCTCAATAAAATATTCGTAATCGTATTTATATATAGAGGAAAGTGTTGCGAACGTTTCACCTTTACAAACTCATTTATTTCAATAGACTGTCATTGAGTACACAAAGCAATATGAAGTGGGAAGCAACCAGAAAGAGTATGTTCCATTTTTCATACTTCGTAATCGTCAGTTAGCGCATGTGAACCTTTTGGACTGCTACGGGATTAAAGGAACACCATGCGCCATGCATTTCAATGCGTTGGAAATATAAACTGCATTTTAAGCATATGTTAAATATACATTTTACATCGATTGTACAACAAGTACTTACAACTTAGATTAATCACTTTCGATTCTGGATACATAATCATCACTCGCGCCAAATGTGGTTTAATTCTTAATTCTTTAAAGTGTTTATACAGTGCATCAACATGTATTTCAATCCAAAAGCGTGACATCGCTTTTGAGATCTGCCACATATCAACTGCACATACTTAGATCAATTGACGCTCCCTGATTTAGTTATGCTTTCAACAGCTTTCAATAGATACCTTTAATTGTTTATCAAACAGCAATACAAAACTGTTTTGTTTCAAGGTCATTTTCTTTTAACTTCCAAATTTTCTCTTTTGTGAACAAACACCTTCAGTCAACTTACCTTAATTCATCCAATTCCCCCATTGAGCAATGTGTATCTATTCAAAATTTGAAAACGGCGGCACTTGATGAGTAAAAGTATAAAAAATACCATATGGTTTGTGTTTGTAAATAAAGGGAAACCATTGTAACAAAAGGGGAAATTGCTCGATTCGAGCATTTTCTCCTTTGGTCATAATAGTTTCCAAAGGCTTGAAGCAGATGCGTCAGATATGAGATAAGTAAAACGGATTAAGGGACAAAACTCCGGGGATATAAAATGCAAATTAACAGTGAACGCTCTCGACAAACCTCAATAGGTAAACACTACAGTTTAATAAACGCGCTGTGTCAATTCAACATTAAAACCGTAACCATCGTCGGTGAAAAAGTAAAAAGGAGTGTCGCGACAGATTAGGCTGTGCGTAAAGCAAAGGCTGATCTATGGAGAGATTTTTTATATTTTTTATATTACCTTTATGTTCTCTTACCGAATAAGACCTGAAGAAATTATAACTTCTGCAAATCAACATGTAGAAAATTGACTAGCCCTCGACGAGACATCAAAACCGTAACTGTCCCGCTAAAAAGGTTAAGATAGAGCCAATCGCTAATGTTGTAATAAATTGTGGCCCAATCCAATTTCAATTATTTTTCTTTTTCCTTTTCATGTCTTCCCTCTATACATATTTGTCTGTTTGTTTTATATATGTAGGAATAATGCAACGAAATATAAGAAATGTCTCGACAGATCAGACTGCGTGATTATGTGACGCGCATATTTATTATACTTTTTATTATATTTATATTCTTTTATCGAGCACTTTATTCAAATATTAGTACTTCTTCAGATCGGCATTTATAAAATCGAATACCCAACGACGAGACTGAATTAGGGCAAGATTACAATCGATATTTTGTATGACCCAGAGGCGAATATATGTACACATATTCAGAATTCAAATGATCCGCTGTATTGAATTGATCTTTTTAACGTTCAAATATAGATTTATATTTACATAGGAGCTGCATCCTCCAGAAAAAAAGAATTTGAATTGGTTTTATAAGTTTGAAGGTCGTTCATGAAGTAGCAGGGAATACATCAAAGATTTACAGTTTTAAAGGTTCTTGTTCAAAGATGTGAGCAAATTTGGAAGTTTAAAACTACATACCAGCTGCACTGCTATATGATGCAAATTGAAGAATAGTCATCGGGTTATTTCATAAATGACAAGTATTACATCCTATGTAAGCCTTTCCCCACTGTATGTGAAATGTTTGACTTTAAAAGAAGTGGTGCAAATACATGTTTCAATCCGTACATGACATGTGTGTCTTGTTTCTTCTTTTCTCATTTGTTCTTTCTTTTTATTTCATATTTTGCTTGTATTCTCTTGCAAAAATCGTATTTGTGGCGTAGAAAACACACACAAAAACTAAAATACTGTTGAAGCAATAAAGTATTAAGCTTTAACTTTCGACAGAGCAAGCAGGGAATCGTATACACAAACGGCGGGAGGTAGAGTTACACATTACTTTGAACGATTTTTTTTACAGTTTTGAGCAAAACCTCCGACATTTTGCTCGTAATTCGTCTCTTTAGTAAATGTTGTGGACTAGTTGAGGTAGAATTTCGGAACTTGCAACATGAACTTTTAATGCAGTTTCTTAGTCTATATGTATCCTGCTATAAATGAATGAAGTTGCCACTCTGGCAAAATTGGGTAATTTACATAATTTGTGTCAATTAGACGTGAGTATAATAAACAAAGGCATTCCACTCGTTCGTTCGGTCATTAAAGGCACATAAAATGAGATAAGTAGAAATAAATTACTAAAACAATATATGGAGTTTTTTTATTAGTTTCATAAAAGTCATGACAATTAATTTACGAATGCATTGAGACCCTATTAAATAGACTCCTTTAACATAAGTTATTTTGTGCTTGAAATATAGTAGTCTCCAAATCAATCATGTCTATCAACAACCTGTTTGTTTACATATTCAAAATAACGAATTCTGATTGGTCGGTTTAAACATTTGTGTATCAACTGTCAAGGTCAGGGGTGAAAAATCACACAACTAAACTGGTTAATCTGGGTTAATTCTTGTTGGCTTTCACGTTTAAGTTATGCTGATGGGTTTTTTTGGTGATAACTATTTGAATCTGACCAAAAGTTTACCAATTAATATAGTTCTATATAGCATTAATCTTTTATGTGCCTTTAAGTATCCACGAATTTCTCCTCGCAATATCGAGATACAAAACCTTTTTTACCGCGAGCTCATTTGAGTGCTTAATCTGTAAGTTCGATCTAAAAATAAAAAAGCCAACTGTATATATTTCACTCATTAAAACCCTAAATATTTCCCTCGATGAGAATAACTTGATACAGCTGAATCAAAGTGCCGAAAATACTGATTCTTCTGTTGGGCTTTGGAATGTTGTTTTTTATTGCATTGACAAGAACCCAAAATAACCCGAATTCTCAGAAAGCACTGAACATAACCTCTTGGGAGGACTGTTGATGTATCGTAATTTTGTCGAACAATTGTAGTGCCTTTCGGTTGGGTATCCTCCCACGGTATTTGTGGTTGTGGGTTCGTGACTACAACAACAATAACAACAACACTCGTTGATTTCAGTACAGTCATCCTCTCGCCAATAATGCATTGGACATTCAACTTGATATATCAGACAGGTTTCAATTATATTTAAGTAAATACATGTAAAATCAATGTGTCAGACATACGTCCGTCTATTATTTTAGACTATTGTAAACATACAAAGTTAAATTCTTGACATTATTCGGATGCAGGCATTTTCGGAATAATCTATATGTAGTAGTGGATAAAAGCATTGCTACGAGACACACCCAAACCCTCAATAGGTACTGCAATTATGCCACCCATCAATGTAATCGAGGCACACTTAGTAGCAAGGGTGTTTATTATAAGGGCTTTTACGAAAACAAGCTCCACGAAATATTAAAAAAATTGGAAATGAATAAATTGCGGTGACAGCCTGTACTGAATATTCCTTGGTGTATACGGAATCTTGGATATAAAATGCCACAGCAATACAAGTAAAACTTTGTCGGAATCAATTCGTAATAAAGGCGAAAGTTAGCCGAGCGAGTTCGCAGTAGTTTAAATTTATCTATCTTACATGAATTGCCAAAAAGGGTATTACAACTTAAATTGATTTGTCTCGATTATGTTTCCTTGATACATAGCCAGGGTCTCAAACTCATAATTCCGGTATTACAAGTTGGATTTCTTCTTTTTCTAACAATATTTTTCGAAAGTCGTCTTCATATACTTTCCAAGGAATTTTTTATAAAGGGTGTTTTTCCATAACATGCACGTTCTATGATGCACAAATAGCAAACTCTTCCATAAACCATTGTGACAAAAGGACAAATCGTTCATTGTGAACGATTTATACTTTTGTCACAGTGGTTTCAACCCAATATTATCAGGAGTATGGCTTATCATAGTTTAATCTTGCTTTTACATTTTGTCACGAAACCCAATGTTAAGGAATATGTCAAGGACGTGCGATCCCATACATGGCTTGATTAATCATCCCTTCACATCTGAGTTTACTAATTAACATACAGAAGCCCTTGTGACAGGTATGTCAGTAAGTAATACAGAGTCACAACCCGAGACAAATCATCTTGGCGTGTCGAGAAAAGTGGAATGAATGTTCAACGCGGGCTGTGAATTGATGAGTTTGCCAATTACTTATCAACTGAATCGTTAATGCCCTCGATGTCAATTTGATATAACATGAATTATGTATTATGTAATGGCACGTAATATTAAAATACAACACAGGTAATGCAAAATCACAACCCCAGTATGTTTTGGTTGATGCATTGGAAAACATTGGCTTTATGTGCCATTTATATGTGCCACATCTCATGTTGTTAGTTTTTATTATTGACTTTTCTGTTTTGATTCGTTGCTGTTTTCGCCGATAATATAACGTCACACACATGTTTGGAATGTAAAGATAGATATACAGTCTATGATAGGTCTTGACTCATACACTCACAACGAACACGATCGTGATCAAGATTAATTTATTGACTTAAACTATACAGTTTCTCGTCAAACAAACACCTGTATGAAGAATAACAACAACAACAAGTAAAAATAATTAAACTCTTTATACATAGGTCAATGTGATCTTTCAGGTATCATAGCAGTCACTTAGCAGAGTAGCTGTTTCAATTGTCTTGAAGTAAACTTTTCTTTCTATATGGACATCCCAGCAACCAAGCAGCTAGGAGTGCATCTAAAGATGCATCTACTGCATGGCTGAGGTGCTATCGAGTGACTTTCGGTCTAAACTGGTATACCGTACAATACAAGCAATTTCGATAAGCCTTCTATTCAAAAGATCATGCATAATGACATGGTAGATAAATAGCGCTCCAAAAAACTGTATAACATCTATTGGAATAACATAATCTATAAATATAGATGCTTAAAACAGGAAACGTATTGTCCATGGTAAAGATGTATATAGACAGAGTCTTCTACATTGTATACGTAAGTTGAACTGTTTGTTTGTGTATTTGCTGTTTTATGGGCTGATGTAATTTATCCAAAAGTAAACTAAATTTAGATAAGTGTATTTTTAAGTGCTGTCGTATGGAGATCACAGCATGGATAGATACACCGTTGGCTATGAATTTAATTGTATGACATTAAACATAACAAAACATAACGTAAGTTTATTAAAACTTATGCACATATGCCCTTAGTTCAAACACATTTACAATTACAAGCGTAAACATGGATAAACGATGGACATATGAAGTCAGTCACCTACAGAAGACTGTATACTAGTAATTGAGGATGTTAAAATGATTAGTATATATGTGTGTGAGAGTGAATAAAAAAGTACTTACATCCAGGTAATAATATAAATGAAAACTAACTATTCTGTGAAAACATTAATTTGTTTCTTTACCAATCATTAACGACATTTGATCAGTTTGCTGCAGACGACTCTGGAAAACATTGTGGGAAAAGAAGACATTTCTCTTAACAAGCAATTTCTCCATTTTCCCACAATACTTTTGCCCTATCAGAAGATTATTTTTCAATTGCATCACATTTTGAAATGTCAAATGAATTATCAAACATCAATGCAATATACTTAGATATAAGGATAAACTTATACAACATGGAAACATTCGAATAAAGTGTTCATGTTAAATGATACATGATAAGACGGTACTGTTTACGTTTATCATGAATCATTTATTAACCCATTGGTAATTGCTGTAGAGATTGTTTCAAACTCTTTCAATTTGGGACAATCGAAAATTCGGCGTTTGGTAAAGGGTCAAAGCGGCGCCAGCCCCCGAGAACGAATAGGTGCACCATTCTTCGTAAAATAAACGAACTACAATTGAAATACTGCTATCCAAATTCAGTCAATCTGCAAACAATCTTTGGATCTGACACGAGAGTGCAGAGTGTCTTTAGCCCAAGTTGAAAGACGAAACCCCTGATTGTGTAACACGCATGCTTTGATCGTCTCACTATAACATATCAACATGTTATTTTAACCCTTTACCAAACGCCAAATTTTCGACTGTCCCAAATTGAAAAAAGTTGCAGATTACATTTCAAAATGTGATGAAATTGAAAATCAATCTTCCGATAGGGCAGAAAACAGTGTGGAAAAAGGAGAAATTGCTCGTTAAGAGCAATTTCTACTTTTCCCACAATGTCTGCCAGAATCGTCTGCTACACACTCGTCAAATGTGGTTATTGTTCGGTATAGCCATACTCGCAGAATATATCCGACTTGAATGATCATTCGTCATATAAATTAATGTCTCAAAAGGAAACTTTACCCATAATTGACAAATAACCATACATTATGAAGTCATGTTTCTTGATTTAGACCGCATTCAAAGTGTTTTATGTAATGTATAGAGTTAAATTTCAACGAACATGTCGTTATACATAACTGGTGGGTGTGTGTGTGGGTGTGGGTGTGTGGGTGTGTGTGTCATATCTTTCTTACCACCTTGTCTTGCCTATCTAGCCTTCATTTCCAGCCTGTCTTACTTTTATCTCCACCCTGTCTTACCTATCTAGCCTTCATTTCCAGCCTGTCTTACTTTTATATCCACCGTGTCTTACCTTTCCCACCTTTATCTCCACCTTGTCTTACTTTTATCTCCACCCTGACTTACCTTTCTCTCCACCCTGTCTTACTTTTATCTCCACGCCTATCTAACCCTTATCTCCACACCTATCTAACCTTTATCGCCACCCTGTCTTACTTTTATCTACACCCTGACTTACCTTTCTCTCCACCCTATCTTACTTTTATCTAACCCTTGCTTACCTTTCTCTGCAACCTGTCTTACTTTTATCTACACCCTGACTTACCTTTCTCTCCACCCTATCTTACTTTTATCTAACCCTGGCTTACCTTTCTCTGCAACCTGTCTTACTTTTATCTACACCCTGGCTTACCTTTCTCTCCACCCTGTCTTACTTTTATCTCCACACTGACTTACCTTTCTCTCCACCCTATCTTACTTTTATCTACACCCTGGCTTACCTTTCTCTGCAACCTGTCTTACTTTTATCTCCACCCTGACTTACCTTTCTCTCCACCCTGTCTTATTTTTATCTCCACACTGACCTACCTTTCTCTCCACCCTATCTTACTTTTATCTACACCCTGGCTGACCTTTCTCTGCAACCTGTCTGACTTTTATCTACACCCTGGCTTACTTTTCTCTCCACCCTGTCTTACTTTTATCTCCACATGTCTGACCTATCTTACCTTTATCTCCACCCTGTCTTACCTATCTTGCTTTTATCTCCACCCTGACTTACCAATCTTAACTGTTTTCTCAACTCTTGCATAGTTAACCTTTTTTAGGACCATATTTTACCACTATTCCTCTCCTTTCCTTCTTACCCTTTTATTTCCTCTCTGCCTACCTTAGTCCATTTCTTACCCATTTCCATGTTTTATCAAATGCCTGTACGCCAGTGAGAATCGAACTCACAACCCCTGCTTTATGAGAGCAGTGCTCAACCTCTGAGCTATACCGGCGGATGTATATTACTTCATCGATTTATATATTTGAATTTTATACATTAGGCTACAACCATAAATTATTGTTTGGGAGAAAAATATTAATTTCATTCGGACCAAGTGAGATTCGAACCCACAGTCCCTACTTTATGAGAGCTGTGCTTAACCTCTAAGCTATACAGGCAGCCATTTGTCCTTTCATTTCTAAATTGTTTTATAGTTCATTTCATTTGTTCAAAAGCAATAATCAACTGCTTTAAGGAAAAACATCAACTTAGTTTGGTCTTTCTGGGAATCGAACTTACTACCCCTGTCTTATAAGAGGCGTGAACAACCACTGTGCTATAGCGGTAGGTACCTTTGACATCATTGATGAATGTTTATAAACATAAAAGATTTAACTTCAAGTAGTAATAAACCTATGAAGCAAAAGATTGTTTCTATTTGGCCCCAGTGCGATTCGAACTTGAGACCCCTGCTTTAAGAGAGCCATGTTCAACCGCTGAGCTATGCATTCGGACACTTTTCGCTGCACTAACAAATGCATAAAAGGTTAATTGTAAAAGATTATCTCAGTATCGCCCAAGGGAGAATATAATCAACATCCCTTTTCTTATGAGAACACGTCTATAGCCACCGAACTTTGTTCAAAAGAAGAAACATAATATCCATTTTGGCCAAGAAACTTGAGCCTATGACCCTCCTGTGTGTCTGTATATGTGTATGTTTGTGTGAATGTCTGCGCGCGTGTGTGTGTGTGGTTTGTGTGGGTGTGTGGGGGGGCTGAGGGGGTGAGTGTGGGGGTGAGTGAGTGAGTGAGGGGGTGAGTGACAGACAGACAGACAGACAGACAGACAGACAGACAGACAGACAGACAGACAGACAGACAGACAGACAGACAGACAGACAGACAGGACAGGACAGACAGACAGACAGACAGACAGACAGACAGACAGACAGACAGACAGACAGACAGACAGACAGACAGACAGACAGACAGACAGACAGACAGACAGACAGACAGACAGACAGACAGACAGACAGACAGACAGACAGACAGACAGACAGACAGACAGACAGACAGACAGACAGACAGACAGACAGACAGACAGACAGACAGACAGACAGACAGACAGACAGACAGACAGACAGACAGACAGACAGACAGACAGACAGACAGACAGACAGACAGACAGACAGACAGACAGACAGACAGACAGACAGACAGAAGACAGACAGACAGACAGACAGACAGACAGACAGACAGACAGACAGACAGACAGACAGACAGACAGACAGACAGACAGACAGACAGACAGACAGACAGACAGACAGACAGACAGACAGACAGACAGACAGACAGACAGACAGACAGACAGACAGACAGACAGACAGACAGACAGACAGACAGACAGACAGACAGACAGACAGACAGACAGACACAGGCACATTGAAAAATAAATGATTTTAATTCGTCATCTACAAGCGAAGAAATGACATAAAGGACATTTCCTTTAACTTTCATATCTATATTTGGAAAACATTTTTTAAGCCTTTTATTTCGACCACAAATCAAATTACTTGAACGATTTACACTCATCAAACAGAAAACAACTTCTGAAATAATGATACAAGATGCACTTCGAACCATACATAGGTCTATCTATATAGTCGGGACTGAATTAGTATTGACTAAAGAATAAATTACCTCCCTTTATCAAAATATATTACAAAAGTCACAAAAAATTATTTAAAAACAGCAGCATTTTACTTATAAATAAGTTTTGATTTATTACTTTAAAATGGCAAAACAATTTTTCTTTACAAAAATTGTAAAAATTGCTTTTATCATATCAATTAGTTCTACTTTATATCGCTTTTCAATATTTAAAAAGCGTAAGAAAATAGACGATCCAAATGCACACGTGAACTTCCGAAGATAATGTAACATTCAGCAATCCAACACACTGTCATACATCGTGGGCTAATTAATTACTTTCAAGGTAATTAAAAGCCTCAATGTGATAATTTATTAACGAAAACTTAATGATTTTAGAGAAGCTTCAATTAATAAGCATATCAGTATGAGAGATCAGAAAAACAAAACATCAAAATTCAACTAAATAATAAAAAAAAAATCAATACCCAATCGCTTGCTGAGAGGATGTATGATGCCAGTTGTGTATTCGAATTTGGGAATTCGTCTTTTTTTTCTCAATTATGAACACCCAACCGAGAGTTAGCTTAAATCTGGCAAGATGTTCGTTTTTAATAACTTATTCAATTTGTCATACCATATAAACTAACTCAATACAGAGCCAGCTGGTTATTTGCTACATGTACCAACTGTTCATTTGATTTGTCAATATCCACCAATATCCAAATAAGAGGTAGCTGGTTATTCACTTCAACTATGTATCCGATTTTTCAAACGTCAAACAACCAAATCAGAGTCAGAAAGAAACTCGGCTACCATATTTCCATTCAAGCTATCCGTATCGACCAATATTCAAAGCTGAGCTAGCTGGTTATTCGCTGTTAGGTAGATATTCGTTTAAGTCATACATCTAATTTCGAGCCCGCTTTGAATCCGCTACCTTCTGTCGTTTTTAATGAGTGTCTTACTTTCCAATTACCAAATCCGACCTGGCTGGTTATTCGCTACCAGCAAGGTATTCAGTTTGTCTTATGTCCGATATACAATCCGAGCCGGATGGGAATTCATTGTCACTTTGTCCATATTCACCGAAGCCTAAATTCGAGCTTGCTGTTTATTCGTTGCCAAGTGGGTATTCGGTTTGTCATGTAACCAATATCCAATCCCGAGCCAGATTTTTTCTATACTTACCAAAATCCAATCCGGAGCTGGCTTGTTATACGATGTCAGACAAGCTATTCGATTTGTCATACATCCAATATCCATTTCCGAGCCAGTTTAGAATTCGCTGACAACTGTTCGTTCGATTTGTATATATTCACCATTACCTAACTCCGAGCTGGCTGGAAATTCACTGCCATTTGGGTATTCGACTTGTAATACAGGCGAAGCCTAACATGGAGCTAGCGGATAATTCGCTTACAATGGTAAGTTTAATAATTTAATTTCACAAATACCGATTTCAGAGCTGGCTCCTTATTCGTTTCCAGATATGTATTCGATTTGCCATACTGACAATATATCCAATTTGGAGCCGAATGATACTTCTTTGCTACCTATTGATTATTTTTGGTCATTTTCATCAATGTCCAATCCAGAGCTGTCAGCTGGATATTAGCTTTGTCATACTCCCAATGTCCAATTTCAAGCCAAATTAAGATTCGATGTAAACACTTCATACGATTTGCCGATATTTAGAAAGCCATACGCAAAAGCTGTTAGAAGTGTCTTGTAACCAACATTATTTGCTTCATAAGAGCCCACTTAATTCCCATCGCCCAGCCAGCAAGTTTTTGTAACCTATTTGGGTATTGAATTTCCAATTCCCAATATCAAATCCCTAGCCAACTTCACACACCTAGGAAAAAGGGCCTTTTACAAGGGGTTATTATTTGTATAATTTACCGAATGAGGTACATTCTTTTACATTCATTACCAGCTTACGTTGAACGGGTATTTTACGAACGATAAACAAACGTTTTTGAAGTGTAAGAATAGACCCGTTTGATGTCCGAAAGATGAACAAACTTATTTTCAATTTTAAGCTGTTTGCTGTCTTATACACAACTATTCTGCATACTGTAACTAAAGTGGCCTTAAAAGATTGATGTTTACTCCCCTGAATACCCTCTAAAGGTTCTTGTTTACAGAAGAGAAAATATGATATTCAAAATGAAATTTAGCAAAAAGCAATACAGTTTTATTACTGCTGTCTGATATACACTTATAATAAGCTATTGAAATCTTGATTAATTTAAGAAGCGTCAATTCAAAGTACGCACAGTTGAGATTATATGCCGTGGATCTCAAAAGCGTTATTACGCTTTTGGACTGAAATACATGTTAATACACTGTATACAATATACACTCTTCTAATAAAGTAAAAACGATGAAAACGATCTAATTTTGCTTTAAATGACTATTCTTCAGGGCGTATCATATAACAGTACAGCTTCTGGGCAGTTTTAACGGAATTATTTTTTTGCTATAAAAACCTCCTCACACATGTGAACAAGCCCCTTTAATGTGATAGTTGATTTAAAGACCACGTGGGATGAATTCACCGGTTTATTTCATTTTGATGCTAATCTATGATAGTAATAATATTATTATTATTTTTATAATAATTAATAACAAAATTAATTTTTAATTTTAAAACTTCCTTTCATCTGTGAACTAGCCCCTTTAATGTGACAGTTGATTTAAAGACCACGGGGGATGAATTCACCTGTTTATTTCATTTTGATGCTAATCTATGATAGTAATAATATTATTATTATTTTTATAATAATTAATAACAAAATTAATTTTTAATTTTAAAACTTCCTTTCATCTGTGAACTAGCCCCTTTAATGTGACAGTTGATTTAAAGACCACGGGGGATGAATTCACCTGTTTATTTCATTTTGATGCTAATCTATGATAGTAATAATATTATTATTATTTTTATAATAATTAATAACAAAATTAATTTTTAATTTTAAAACTTCCTTTCATCTGTGAACTAGCCCCTTTAATGTGACAGTTGATTTAAAGACCACGGGGGATGAATTCACCTGTTTATTTCATTTTGATGCTAATCTATGATAGTAATAATATTATTATTATTTTTATAATAATTAATAACAAAATTAATTTTTAATTTTAAAACTTCCTTTCATCTGTGAACTAGCCCCTTTAATGTGACAGTTGATTTAAAGACCACGGGGGATGAATTCACCTGTTTATTTCATTTTGATGCTAATCTATGATAGTAATAATATTATTATTATTTTTATAATAATTAATAACAAAATTAATTTTTAATTTTAAAACTTCCTTTCATCTGTGAACTAGCCCCTTTAATGTGACAGTTGATTTAAAGACCACGGGGGATGAATTCACCTGTTTATTTCATTTTGATGCTAATCTATGATAGTAATAATATTATTATTATTTTTATAATAATTAATAACAAAATTAATTTTTAATTTTAAAACTTCCTTTCATCTGTGAACTAGCCCCTTTAATGTGACAGTTGATTTAAAGACCACGGGGGATGAATTCACCTGTTTATTTCATTTTGATGCTAATCTATGATAGTAATAATATTATTATTATTTTTATAATAATTAATAACAAAATTAATTTTTAATTTTAAAACTTCCTTTCATCTGTGAACTAGCCCCTTTAATGTGACAGTTGATTTAAAGACCACGGGGGATGAATTCACCTGTTAATTTCATTTTGATGTGAGTCTCGTCTTTGAGAGGGCGGGGCTTAAACACACGGTGTATCTGCAAACTTTTAATTCACCTTTATCCGACTACATCACATATGGACTACTTTCTAGAAGTGATGGTTGTTAAAATAAAAAGTGTGTGTCAAATATAAAATCTATGAAATCATCTAAGATAGTATCTTAATTTTGAATTTAATAGATTCCATTGCGACAAATACAGTGTGTAACTACGTGTGACTTTTCTTTAATCTATGAATCGTATATAGTTTATTTCACAACTTGGATTTTCTGTGATGATTGATAACCATTTCAAGACCAGCATCATCTCAAATTATATCTCTTTCTGGGATAAGTAAAAGTCATTGATACAAAAGGTGAAATTGCTCGTCGCGAGTACTTTCACATTTTGTCTCCATTACCATTGTTTTAAAAGTTTATAGCTGAAAGTACTTCGGTATGATTATCTATGAGGTGATTTGAATTTTAGATTTTCATTTATTTTTCAGAGTGAAATTCAGATATAGTGTCCTCTGATCAAAGAAGGTGAAACAGGCAAACATACATGTGTGATACTCGCACACTGTTTTGATTGGCTGTGTCTTGCTCTAGAATAAATAAACATTAAGCATGAAGTTTGACGAAATAACAAAGCTGCTAGGACAGTTTGGGAAATACCAGAAGGTGCTGTACTTTGCGTTGTGCCTACCAGCCATTCTGACTGGCTGTCAGATGCTGTCGTCGGTGTTCACATTGGCCATCCCGAGTCACAGGTAAGAGTCTTGGCATTGCCTCATTTGGACCGTTGGCGGATTTTGTTTGATAATGATGACAATATGTTTTATTCAAGACAAACAGTTCAGAGTTTCTTTTCATAATATTGACACAAATGGACATATGATAACATTCAGTACATGTATATGGTTTGACAGAAAACAAGTTTCAAACTGCTTTTGATTAAAAGGAAATTAACGTAACTCATGCATGAGGAACTTCTGAAGACTGCATACATTATACAACTGTCTGGATACCGTTTTATTTAATGTTTTTTACTAAAATGTGTATAAGTTCAAAATAACATTCCCTCTTATTTCAATACTATTCTAAGCAATATTGCAAAGTAACCCGTCATTGGGATCGTCTCTCCGAGACGCTTCCAATGATGTGTTACATTTCAATATTGTACTTTTATTTTAGATACTAATTTCTATTCATGGTTATCAGGTTTGACTTGCGCAAATATTTTCCTTAAGTTGTTTAGTGAAACGGAGTCCTGCACCCTTTATGTTTGAGACCCACATATAAGACTACCTGTGGTTAAAGAATGATGGTCCAAATTTGCCTTCCACCAGGAAACTTCCTTAAATTAAAGTGAAAAGAAAATTCATCAGAATTTGAGTTAAACACTTTATTTGTACGTTGTCAATTGTAAATGAAGAAAACAACAACAACAAAATCAAAACAAGACTAAACCAAACACGTTCCCAAGCTTTGCACTTACATTTAGACACATTTCTAGACAACTGTCGGAAAATCGTTGACAAGTTGAACGGGGTTAGATTACGACAACACGGGTTTGACTTGTCTCTTTCCTACAATGGGTTCTATCCTACCAACGAGATAGCTTAAGACAGATTACGTAATTGTTCAAACGTTCTATTGAAGCTAGCTCAATCTAGATTGATGATAACGTAACATGTTGTGAATGGTGAATTCTTTCGAACAAAGCTTTAAACAATCCAAATAATTTATGAGTATTAACATCTCGTTGCTGCATAAATATATTTACGTATACAACACAGAACATGGTCATGCGAGAAAGTGCGAGTGCATTTCACGCGTCATTATTTTGAATGCGTTGTTATTGGATAACGCAGATTTTACGTAAGTGTCGCGTAAATCCACGCTACGTCGCGTACATGATTATAATTTGGACAACCCCTAAACAATCCTTTACGTTTAAAAATTTGAAAAAGCAAAATGAAGGCGGTTCAATGGTTCTTGATCTGATCATCTCGGGATCTTATCGGTCTAGTTTTGGGCACAAATCCTTTCGCCATCATACTTTTGGTTACTGTTTGTTTGATATAATAACACTCGTCTTGTATGAAAGGGAACTTCCTAAGGCCTAAACTTTATGGCCCCTTCTTTAGATTGTCTAGAATAGTTGAAATGTACCTGTTGACCCTTTGGATAATGAGTTGACCTAATTACACCCACAAAGTCCTCATTGAAATATTCGTAACCACACATCACCTTTTCCTCAGTACTGTCTGCTTCGTATGAAAGGTAGACCATATCAAGGACAAAGGTTTTAGTAACATTTTGCAAGGTGAATATAGGATCCAGCAGGCATTATGTCAAGGGTAAGAATATAGCAAAGAATGTTTCGTCAACGTTTTCAAAACGAGATGGGATCTTCTGCCATCCTTGAAAAATAATATTTTATCTTTGTCCACCCTACAACACTGGGTTAAAAGGAAATGGAATATTTTGCACATGGTATCCTATATCCGGCTTTCGTTTGCTTAACCCTTTACCAAAGGCCACATTTTCGATTGCCCCAAATTGAACGAGGTAACAGACGACATTTCAAAATGAGATGATATTGAAAAATAATCTTCTGATAGGGCAGAAAACATTGTGTGAAAAAGAGAAATTGCTCTTAACGAGCAATTTATCTTTTTCCCATAATGATTTTCAGAGTCGTTTTCAACAAACTGGTCAAATGTCGTTATTGTTTGGTAATGGATTAATATAATGCCCAATGATCCCCGATACATGTATATATGTGTATCTTATAAACGAATAGGGTATCGCCGGCAAGTATACTTAATCCATGGACAAATAAATTGCGATCTTACATGTCTTAAAGTAATGGAAGTATAAAATAGAAAGCCTCCTCACATTTTGCAAGAAACCCATTTGCTATTTCATTTAGTCTCTAAGAGCGTTTATCTCGAATCTCCATGAAAACAAGCGTTATCTTCAATAAATTAACCGGACAACTGACCAAAGATATGTAGTAACCACCTTACGAAATGGCTCTAATATTTTCCTAATAAAAGGATATCTCACAGACGAAACTAATCTTTGAGGATCTTGACATATCATACATACTTACTACCTTATAAACCTGGTCACTCATCGGTCAATGATCCGAAGGGTCACCCAAACGCCAAGTATTATAATCATCCCGAATTAAAGATATCTTTTACAGTTGCCATTTAATAATCGCGGAAAGATGAAAGACATTGTCAATAGTATGGTAGAAATTAAGTCTGGATTACCTGCCCCTTATTATTACATTGTACTAATTTATCATAGTTCGACGGGAACCAGACTAGATAGAAATGTTGATGTAAAAAAGAAAACAACTTATTTAAGAACTTTCATCAAAATAATTCGAAGATTGAATGACACATTTTTCTTATAATGGCTATTATACCTAACAAGGGGGACCAGTGGCCCTTTAGTAGACCATCGGCTTCACCCATTTTATTTTTCAATTTCATCACATTTTGAAATGTTGTCTGCAAACTCTTTCAAATTGGAACAGTCGAAAATTTGGAGTTTGGTAAAGCGTTAAAGACACGAAGGCAGTAGGTTCGATCACCCTGACTATCGGGTGATACGTCTTGCAACTTTTCATTTATCCGCACTCGGCGCGATGAACGGTTTTGCCCCCATGAACCAAAATCGTGGATGGTGGATTTAAGTTGAAATAATTTTGATCACAATCGATATAGAATGGATGTATCAACCCTTATAGTGCTGGAACCGACATCATGCTAATGCAAACAGATTAAATCACAGGCCTGTGATCTAACGTGTTTGCTACTCTATAGTTACCCATAGAAATTAAGCATATGTTTAAGGTTTTGGAAAGCAAACAACACAACCAATAGTTTTTATAAAATCACCCAGTATTCTAAGGGTTGAATCTAAACCAGACTAAAAACATTAAATCTAAATTATTGCGACTTTTCACTGATCCAATTTCGACGCGATTACTGGTTTTGCACGCAGGAGCTGAAACGTTGATGTTGGCTTTGACTTGTATTTTTTTTTTCAAACGGTATAAAATTGATACACCAAAACCTCAACTATACTAAAATTGTTCAGCTTGAATTAATGCATTCTTTAGTTACAGACAATTACGCTTAGGTATGTAGACATCTAAGTTGTCTAGAATTGATACATCTTGGACGTATCGTTTCAGTATGATCACTTGTTGTTTATTTTGTTTGGATTATGTTTTGTTAACCTTTTCCCAAACGCCAAATTTTCGTCTGTCCCAAATAAAAGAGTTTGCAGACGACATTTCAAATGTGATGAAATTGGAAAATAATCTTCAGATGGGGTAGAAAACATTGTGGGAAAAGAAGAAATTGCTGGACACGAGCAATTTCTTCCTTTTCCACAATGTTTTCAAGAGCCGTCTGCAACAAGCTGGTCAAGTGTCGTTATTGTTTGGTAATGGGTTAAAGGTACCGATCTTGCATGATGGAAGGGATTCGGGTATTTGAAACTTGTTTTTATGTTGAAGTATAAATCCAGTTCATCATGTGTAAGAAAAGGAGGAATTATCCGGATGAAAATACTTTCATCAACATTTTAAGACGATTGCATTAATGGCCCTCTTTAACATGCCCGTATCGTCTATCAAATTTATGAATATTCATGAGGGCATTTATTTGTACACATCGAGGGCATTATAATAAATGTACGTAAAGAAAATTTCAATGATGAGCCTTTTCGAACTCTCTCGACCCGAAATCTAAATTGCACCAGATATGCTATTTCTAAATTCAAACTGCAGCAGATAGTGCTGCTATTTCTAAATGTTAAATTGCACCAGATTGTATTTCCCTTTCGAAATTTGTACTGCATAAGGTATTGTTGCTATTTCGAAATTCAAATTGCATCACATATTTTTGCTTTTTCCAAATTTAAATTGCTCCGGTGTTGCTGCTCTTAAGAAATTTATATCGCACCAGATAGTCTTTCTTTGTTAAAATTCAAATTGTACCAGATATTGTTGCTTTGTAGTCGTTTTTGGAAGTGTTATTGGGAAAGAATATATAATTCGAGAAATTTTACTGTTTTCCGTTTAAGAAGGGTTTACAGCAGAACCATCTAACCTATCCACCATATGGGAATTTGGGACTTGCCCAAATTGAAAGCAACATCAGACGATAAAAATAGAATGATACTGGTACATATCATTTATGAAATTAAGCAGAAACCTTTGTGGCACAAGGGTATTTTTTGCGAAATTCAATTTAGTACATGTGGTTTCTTTAGTCTGCTGTAGAAGGTGCCATTAACCCATAGAATGCTGGGTAATTTTCGAAAAAATAGATTTTTGTGTCGTCTTCTTGTAACGGCCTTAAAAACTTGCTTAATTTTGTTATGGAAAGATACTCAGAGTAGCACACAGGTTAGATCACAGGCCAGCCACCAAGTGAATTGGCGGTTGTTCTGGATCTAACCTGTTTACATAAGTATGAAGTCGGTTCCAGCACTATAAGGGTTAATGGGAGATAGTAGGTCTTAGGAATAATGAATCAAACCCTTTCCACAAAAGTTGAATAAATTAAGTAAATTTTATTTGCACATGCAGATAACAAATATATTCAAAATGGTGAAAGTAGCAAAGAACACACGAACATGTGATTTTTGAGAGATGGTTTAAAGTTTATTTAAAAATTGTCACCATTAATATTCGACCATAATTAAGCAATCGCAAAAACGTTTCAATAAGTGTTTATTTGGGACCATTTAAAAATGTTTTAGTCCCCGTACGGTGCTTGACATCATAGGAAGATAGATAGATAGGTTTAAAGCAAATCCCCTAATTTGGTTCATGGGACATTATTGTAGGCGTACAGCGGTACATACTAGGTCCTGCACTGACAACACAGAAAGATATAATTAGAAAATCTTCTGCAGCGCCGTGAACACCATCGTCGTAGCCTCTACACTACGGGCCCTTCTGTCATATATTTAACTTAGACTACCTTTATCGCTGAGTTCTTATTTCTTTCAGTTGATAAGTGGCTTAATACTGGGATTATATGTCGTTTATAACAGTATTTCAGTCGTATATTGCAATGAGTACACATGTGCAGGGTCATGAAGCCCCTCTCCAGACCTGCACAATAGCTTTTCCATGTCACTGGTTGCTTCCACACACGAACAAAATTAAAATTATGCTGAGATACAATTACATCATGTTATCTAAGCCGGGACTCTTGGAAATGACCGAAATAATTATAAAAAAGAATATGGTATATCCCAAACATATATCCAAACAAACAACGATCTCGAATTCAAAGTTTGAAAGACTTCTTGTGAGACATGATAAACAGACGAGACGTTTGAAGATTTATCAACTTAATTATAGGCTTAACCATCTTAGAACATTAAAAAAAATGCATTGTAAATATCGAAATCGTGTTTTTAATTAAAACGATCCGTGTGTACGTATGTTTGTTTACGATTCCCACAAATGTATGTGAAGATAAATTCATTGATATATTGTTTGTCAACCATGAGCTGTAAAAATGTTTTTCCGTTATGTCACAACCTTTTATGAAGTAGAAATCACTGTGATAAAAGGACGAATTGCTTATAAGAGGGAATATGTATCCCTTTATCACGACATAATTATGGAAGAAATGGGCGAACGCAAACCCTTCAACTTTCAATCGATGAAGTTTAAAAAGAGTTTAATTAAAAGATGAGTACTTTGATGTGATTTTATTACCACATCCGCACCACATTATGTCACGTGTACAGAGAAGGGACTTGCGCAATGTGATCCAATATTGCTTTCCCTTGACCTGGTGGTATCTCTTCACTTAACCATTTACCAAACGCTAACATGAAGCAAAAAAGTGTCAAATAAACATCACATTTTGTTAACTTTTGCTAACATGACACATGTTTTCATCATGTATGCATGTGCAGATTCAGTCTATTTTCTCAGATCATTAATTGGGCCACGTCACGGGAAAAGGGGCACTCGGACATAGCCAACAGTGTAGCCCCAGACCAGCCGCCACGTCACTGACGTGGCGGCTGTTCTTGGGTTACACTGTTTGCCATCTTAGAGGACATCAAGTTCTACCTTTAGATAAATACAAATGACAGCTGTCGTGACTAGATGCTGGAATAATAGCGCTAAGAAAGAGCTAAGTCAGCGGTTTTTATGTATGTCCGAGTGCCCCTTTTCGCGTGACGCGGCCCAATTAGAGTTAATATCTGTACAAGTCACGTTGCCCCACCTCTGAAGTTTGAACAGGATGACGTTTTGTGTCCTTTTGTCATGCGAATTCATATTTATATTTATCAAAATGCAGGATTTTTCTTAGAAACATTACAGTAACTCTATCTTTCCGAGTAAATCACCACAGTAATGAGCGCAATCGTTGAAGCAGTGGCGTTATGTTTACTTCTCCAAATTTTGCGGTTAGACAATCCTAGAACAAGAAAAATAAACATGACTACATAATCAAGTAGACAATCTGATGATAATCGTGCTTTTCACAGCCATAAAAGCCATAAAAGCCCACGCTTGAAATTTAAACGAAATAAAGAAGTGTCGGATCTACTTTTATTATTTTATTTGCTGCAACCGACAACAATAAATCACCTGCATATTACAGAAACACACAATTAAAGAAATGAAAGCATATGTTAACATGAGATGTAACGTTTCTAGTTAACAGTCGGAAACACAACCAAAGAAAACGCATGAGCATACACCTATTGATATAATAGATACAAACAACAACTAGGGTAGGGTGATTTTAATCGTTAGACCACCGTTCCTAAAACAAGAAAATAAACATTACTACATTCTTAAAGGCACATGAAAGGAGATGAGTACATATGAATTACTGAAAAGATATAGGGAGTTCTTTTATTATGTTCATAAAAGTCATGAGAATTAATTAACAAATGCATTGAGACCCAATTAAATAGACTTCTTTAACATAAGTTATTTTGTGCTTGAAATATAATTGTCTCCAATTCAATCATGTTTATCAACAACCTGTTTGTTTACATATTCAAATTAACTAATTCTGATTGGTTGGTTCAAACATTTGTGTATCAAATGTCAAGGTCAGGGGTGAAGAATCACACAATCTGAACTATTAAACTGGTTAATCTGGGTTATTTCTTGTTGGCTTTCACGTTTAAATTGTGCTGATGGGGTGTTTTGGTGATAACCATTTGAATCTGACCAAAAGTTTACCAAATTATATAGTTTGATATAGCATTAGTCAACTTTTATGTGCATTTAAGTAGACAATTTCTATATCCATAAAAACCATAAAATCCACACTTGAAATATTAACGAAATAAAGAAGTGTGGGATCTATTTTTATTGTTTTATTTGCTGCAACCGATAACACGAACACACCTGCATATTACACACAATTAACGAAATGAAAGAACATGTAAACATGAGATGTAACGTTTCTAGTTAACCCTTTCCCAAACAATAACGACATTTGACTACTTTGTTGCAGACGAATTGAGAAAACATTGTGGGAAAGGAGAAATTGCTCGTAACGAGCAATTTCTCCCTTTTCCACAATGTTTTCAGCTCTACCAGAACATTATTTTCCAATTTCATTACATTTTGAAATTTCGTCTGCAAACTCTTTCAATTTGGGACAGTCGAAAATTTGTTGTTTTGGAAAGGGTTAACAGTGGGAAACACAATTAAAGAAAACGCGTGAACTTACACCTCTGGCTATAATAAATACACACAACAACAAGGATAGGGTGATTGTAATCGTTTAACCACCGTATGAAAGTCATGAGTATTTGATTTCCGAGTCAGAAGTTCACCCTTTCAGCCTCGATAAGGTATCTTGAGATGTCAAAAACCCCTCAAAACTATGAATAAATTACAAAGGATGTTAATGAAAAAATAACAGAAACGAGACCCCTAGTTTAAGCCACACAACAAGGGGTCAGTCACCCTATCGTACCTCTGACAAGGTGTGGAAATATGGTGTACAAAATGGACCGAAATTATTAATGGAGGTGAACCATCGTGTAGAATACAGGTCGAACTGAAAATGTTTAGGTTAACCCGTTTAATGAGGGTGAACATTTCTTGAATAACGGTTTCCCGATTAACTAGCGGTCAGCCGTCAGTTATTTTTAGCTGATGTTAAGTGGATTTGTTATTTCATTTGTTATCTATGTACATCGTTTTACCGTTTACCGTTTTTGTACTGGATAGATGCCTAAGCCTGTGACTCGTGCAGCTTTCCTTGCACCACCAGTACTAGGCTAGGGCTCTAAAATGACTTGCTAAAGGCCACTCCCACGAAACAAGTGGTGTGGTGGGGCTAGAACACGGGACCCCCGGGTTCAAAGTCCACCAGCTTAAACACTGAGTATCTGATATAAACGGAAATCAACAGTAGAAGCACAAACCTTACAATACAAAAATATCGTCTATCGAACAGTACTGTTATAGGAGATATCCGCTGAAGAATACTCTAGATAAGATGGTTTTATTTTCTTTAAAGTGTGCACTCAGAGAAATAACATGTGTTTCAATCCAAAGTCGAGATTTACCGCATAAAAACTGTCTATACCTGAGGAAAATAGATTAATTTCGAGGATTTCTTTCTGTAAGACGGTCTTAAATAGGGGTTTAAATGTACTCAACATTGCATGGATTTTCAATAAACCCTTACTGACTTCACTCGTTGTGAGTACAAAAAACATTATAATCTTTCTAAGATAATATTTTGGTGTTTACAAACGGTCATCCTTTTACGACCCTTTCCAAACAAACACGATCTGAAGATAATTCACACCGAAGAGTGCAAACTGAAGAGGTTTCAAATATTTACTTACATTCAACGAGAACGTGGTATAAAGTTTCAAAGTGTGCTTTACAGTTTTTATTTTTTTATAGAACATTCACAAAACAACCTCTACGTATTTAAGGTAAAAAACCCAACAATCCGACATTTTGAATGTTATTGTTTCGTCGGATTTCTTCGGAATACATCGGTCGGGACCGGAACTATTCGGTTTAATGCGAATAGTTCCGGCCCCGACCGATGTATACCGAAATAGTCCGCCGAAAGAATAACATTCAAAATGGCGGATTATAGGTATACTATCTTAATTTCGTATAAGAAGAACGTTGTTCCTAAGATATTGTCAACGGTTTTGTATTCAAACTGTTATGATGTTGCTAAACTGGTGACAGGTACGTATCGGTTGTCAAACGATATCTCTTAATTTTATATTTTGATCCAGACGACAAGGTTACGGTTTCAAGATTAACATCGTGCCTTTGGTTTCCAAGCACGTGGTTTTATATGGACCAAGTACGTGCTCGTTCAAAAGTACAGACGATGTCACTTTCGGGGACTCATGCATCTACATTTTGTCTGTTTTAAATCAAAATGTAGGACTATGTGAAATGGTGTTTACACTGAAATACATGTTTGTATAAGTTCAATAGGAGAAAAGAGCGCCTTATTTGTCGACACCATATCAAGTTCGTGCGAAAATGCTAAACATCATCTCATTTAAAAAGAACACAGAATCTAAATCAAAACGCAGTATATGGCCGAGTTCAAGTATTTATTTGTAAACTGGTGGTATAGGCTTAATGCAACGGTAGGTAACTCTGGTCAAAACCCCTTATCACGGGTCAAACTCCGCGCAGGAATACTTCCCTTCGCTTCTCTTCGGTACAATATCACTGCCATCATAGAAATCACGTGACGACAGATACAGTCATGTGACCCAAACAATATAGCTGAGACGCAAATGGGGTCTCTATGATTTAATTCAACCTGCCTTGCTTCGAAAATGAACGATGAATCAAATTCATGCATAACTTTGACAATTTCGTCAGCATTGTCAGTCATGACTATGTTATTTTTGTTCAAAATGTGTATTATAGAATCTACCTCGATACGATCTTTTTTTACAAAGAAAACACATTGTTGATGTCCGTTACTTCGAGGGCATGACCCTATGTACTTTATTGTTTCATTATATCGAATAAACCTTTCCTGGGTTGGCTGGTACGGGACTTTGTTACGAACCAACAAGGAAAAAATAAGGTTACGAACTGGTTTGAGTACGATTCAAGCAACTTCTGCCATTTTTTAACATATAAATATATTTTGCCATTACTTAAGTCATACTCTAAAATTGAAAAATTTCTGTATTCAGATTTTGATTCAAAATTTATAATGAAAAAAATATAATCCTTCCAGATCTGGAAGGATTTTTTTCTGTGATAGCAGATAGCTCCTAACCAAATGAAAAGGGAGATCACTGCGAAGGAGAATGGTCACGGGTATGATATCGATCGATTGAAACATAAACATTGCACGAGAGCGCGATGGACTTAAACTGCAAGTGGATTCTGAAAAGTATTTTGCGTTTAGCCTCGTTCTAACAACTCGACAGAATAATTCATTTTCTGTCTGCTGCAATAACGTCATTTCACTGCTAGATATTGTAAGATGTTTACGTCGGTTAGTATGGCGTCATGCCCCATTGTTTATATTCCTTGAAGAAGGCGTTTTGCGGTAACACGTTGGAATTGAATACAAAATAATATTAGTTGAATTATCACTACGTGTTGTTGTCGATATTTTATCTTCTATGCTTTTCTTTTAATTCGTATTTCGGGTATCGCTAATCAGAAACAGTTTCGAACGATAAAAAGAATAAAAGCGACTTATTAAGTAAGCATCCCTTTTGCCACAACTTGTATATTTTGCGTTTATAATTCACTGTAGAAAGTTTTCTGGCAGTAAAATATGTTTAACCCTTTTCTAAACACCAAATTTTCGTCTGTCCTAAATTGAAAGAGTTTCCAGACGACATATCGAAATAGGATAAAATTGAAAAATAATCTAATGATAGGGCAGAAAACATTGTGGGAAAAAGAGAAATTGCTCGTTGAGAGCAATTTCTCTTTTGACCACAATGTTTTCCAGAGTGGTCTGCAACAAACTGGTTAAATGTCGTAATTGTGTGGTAATCGGTTATAGTAAAGTAAAACAACTACTCATTCCTACAGTAAAGGCTTATCTAAGAATAAATCTAGGGTTTGCTGGTCTAATTCTTGCAACGGTATAATCCGCACAGGACTTATTTCAATGTGGATGAATAAATGAGTAAATTGGTATTTGTGTAAATTTGTTATCGACAGCAAAATGGTCTTGAAATAGAGTATAGGCCTACATAATGATCCATAGACTAGGATGATGTCGTTTCCAGTCCAAAAAATTATGCGAAGCAAGGTACAGTATTACATGAAATATTCATTTCCCCTTTCAGATGCCAAATTCCGAATCTGGCGAACGACACGTACGAGGTCCAGGGCGCAGGTCACGAGGTTCTCATCAACCAATCAATTCCCTGGGAACTGGATGACGATGACGAGCCGGTCTATGCCTCTTGCGACGTCTACGTCACGAACAACGTCACGTACTACAACCAATACAACATCCCGTCCAACTCCTCCAAGCGGGAATGTGATGACTGGGTCTACGATGAGAGTACGTTCGATTCGACCTTCATCACTGACGTAAGTGTCACGGGGTCAAAGGTCACTGGGTCAAAGATCACGGGGAAAACATGAAAGATTTCGACTTGATATTTATCGCTGTCGCATAGTGACAAAGCATTATATATTTCGATTTGACTTTCATTACCAACGTAAAGTGTGACTTTGCTATGGGGTCAAGGCCTTGTCATAGGTCAAGGGAAGACATTAAACATTTCGGTTTGACCTTTATCATTGACGTAAAGTGTGACTGAGTTATTTGTCAAGGGCTCATATGTCACAGGGAAACGTATATATTTCGGTTTGACCTTTATCCCTGACATCATGCGTTACAAGGTTATGGGTCACGGGTTATAGGTCACGGGGAAAGCCGTACATTTCGGTTTGACCTTTATCACTGACGTAAAGTGTTACTGGGTTATGGGTCATTGGGTCATAAGTCTCGGGAAGTCATATACATTCCGATTTAACCATCATCATTGATGTAAATTGTGGCTGGGTAATAGGTCATGGGGTCGTAGGTCAAAGAGAAACGTATATTTTTTGGTTTGACCTTGTATTGATGACGTCAAGCGTGATTGAGTGATTGACAAAGGGGCATAGGTCACATGGAAGAATATATATTTCGACTCGACCTTCATCACTGACGTATGTGTGATGGGCTCATGGGTTCATAGGTCACAGGGAAACATGTAGATTTCTACTCGACCTTCATCACTGACGTATGTGTGATGGGGTCACGAGTTCATAGGTCACAGGGAAACATGTAGATTTCTACTCGACCTTCATCACTGACGTATGTGTGATGGGGTCACGGGTTCATAGGTCACATAGAAACATGTAGATTTCTACTCGACGTTCACTGACGTATGTGTGATGGGGTCACGGGTTCATAGGTCACAGAGAAACATGTAAATTTCTACTCGACCTTCATCACTGACGAAAGTGTGACGGGTTCAAGGGGTTAAAGGGTACGGGGAAACACACGTATTTCGACTTGATATTCATCGATGTTGCATAGTGAATCGGAGTAATGGGTTACCGGCTCATAGGTCACGGGGACAGAGACCACTGAAATACCAATATATTTCTGTTCAATTTCTATGAACGTAAATCACGCCTGGGTTTTGAGTAATATGGTCATGTGTCTCAGGGAAACATAGATACTATAACTCGTCATCCATCAGTGACGCAAAGTATAGTGAGGTTATACGTCACCTGGGAACATCATATGTGTCGACACGACCTTCATCACCGATTCAAACTGTAGCGGGGTAATGGGTCACGGGGTCGTATGTCATCAAGAAACACATTAATTTCGACTCGACCTTTACTAGAGACTGGAGGGTACGAGGTAATTAGTAGATTAGAACAGATATTTAAGCTATTGAAATAGGATATTTTCTAGTTGAGATCTCCTCTGTGCCTTTGTTATTCCAGTTGTAATATATTTTTATTTCATTCATTTTCAAGAATTCTTCAAGTCATACTATAACAACAATTAAAGTATCGATACTACCTGAGTCCCCCACCAGCACAACCCTTTTGACTCTTGTTTCTCTCGTTGAAGAGTTTAGACCTTACCAAAGGTGTCCTAACTAGAAGCCCCTTTGCCACTGCGATTGTAATTCTGTCAATCTGGCACAAAACGTTACAACAGCGTGTGAGACTTTTCAAGTTCGTTGAGTGGTGTTATAATGAAACATCTGTAACGTGTATCGGGTCCCTCTCGGAGTAAAGCCGACGTGGGTCACCCATCCAGGTACAAACCACTTAGTACGTTGCTTAACTTCGAGAGAAAGCCAACCACTCTACCGAATCACCCATACAAAACTTCCACAGCGAGACTGTAGAAGTAGTATTTATTAGGGATGGGAACGAATATTCGAATATTCGAATAGCGGGTCGAATATTCGAATAGCAAAATAGTATTCGAATATTCGATTTTAATGAACCCATATTACTGTATGTTTACCATAAATTTTATTCAAAAATAATGTTGTTTTATTTTCATTTTCTTCCTCTAAACCGATCCCAAATATCGAAGAACGTGCCTAGCTCCCAGGTGCAGTTACGATGTTTTTACAACGTATGTCACACAGTAAAACACCTGTGACAAATTACCACATCTTTTGACAGTTTGCAAAACGATTAATTCCTAAGTGTGAAAATAGTCGATTTTAAGCCGCTAAATCTAACACCTTAATGATCTGCACTTGCTCCTTATTATCCAAAACAAGTCAATCACGCTAATTGACAATTGTCAGTGTCAACCAATCACGTAACTTGTTTGTCGTAAAATTAAACAATTACTCTTTCAATAACCAATCGTAATCGTAATTGCATATGCACGAAGACCAATCAAATAATGTTTTAGAAAGTATATTTTTCTTCAGAATAATTTGTCAAACTTATTTTCATTCTAATTTCTACATCTATTCGATAAACATCACAATGTCTCCATCACGTGTCTGGAATTACTTTACTCGTTCTGCCGAACATCAACAACTATTTAAGTTTCTGATGGACCAACTCTGTAAGAAACTGGAAAAGTTGTCTGTTGATAAAAAAACGAAATAATGGTTATTACTGCTTTGATATTGCATGCACGTACATGTAAACAGATATCGGCTATACACAAAAGGTTTGAACAGAGGACTAGTGTACTAGTATTCGGACATGCAGACATTCGGACATCAAAACGAATTCTAAAATCGAATATTCGAATATATTCGAATAGTTCTAGTCGAATATTCGAATAGTGATTTCACTATTCGTTCCCATCCCTAGTATTTATACATAAACCCTATTACTGTCACATTTCTCCCACCTTTCTCTTGACTTCGTCCCGAAGTCACAAATGTCACAAAGACATACATGGGCAGTTACCGACTTTATTACATTTCAAGAAGGTACTATTGCCACTATAAGCACTGCCTCAAAGCAGAAACAAGGATCGAGAACATGCGACGAACAATTAAGGGTACGGGAATGATGGTGATATCAAACCAAATCCCACCGCTGCCACCAATTTTGTAACGTGTATCGGGTCCCTCTCGGAGTAAAGCCGACGTGGGTCACCCATCCAGGTACAAACCACTTAGTACGTTGCTTAACTTCGAGAGAAAACCAACCATTCTACCGAATCACCCATACAAGCCGGCTTCCTTAGCGAGACTGTAGAAGTAGTATTTATACATAAACCCTATTACTGTCACACATCCATCACAATCGATGTTAAAACTTTAAACAGAATGTGCCTTTTTGCCAGTCTCGAAGTCCGAACAATAAGCTTCCTTTACGTTTTATCTCTTCAGTTCGACTTGATATGTGGGAAGGAGCTGGCCAGGGCTAACGCCAACATGATCTTGATGGGTGGTCTACTAGTCGGAGCCATTGTGATGGGTGTTGTATCAGACATGTAAGTTTTGTGCTGTCCTGTAAGTAGATAAACAGTATAAATGAATCCAATAGACTAGGATGCAAACGCATCCATTCAAACGCATCCAGTCCAAAGATTTACACGGAGCCATGCACATGCAGTATTACATGGATTTTATAATTCAAGGGACGATAATCTGCTATTTAATGTCATGCTCAATTATTTCGTAACTCATGCAATACAATGCAGTGATAAACTGGCCACTGAAGGCCCATACGTCAGGCAATACAGTGTACTGATAAACTGGGTATACTGTTTACCATTGCTCGCCATTGCCACAGGAACTGGTATATTCATATCCATCATAAGTGGACCATAACGAGTTTCGATATCTCGTATATTCACGCATGCGCATACATGCAATTCCCTGAGATCCCAAGCTTCTTTCTGAAATCCGTTTTAACTATGGAATTGACAAAACACATTGTTTCTGAAATATGTCTAAATTGTTGAATGGACATTTTACCTTTGTTTCTATCATCGTTGTTGACTATTTAATGAACAAAATACTTTGATAATTCATTCCAGGTTCGGACGCAAGGTTGCCATTTTGATTTCTGCTATTCTCCATATCGGTGCTGCCTTTGGATCAGCTTTCGCGACAAATTACGCTCTATTCGTCACCTTCCGTTTCCTGCAAGGTTTCTCAAACATGGGCATGTTTATGTCTTGTTTTGTTCTAGGTGAGCTTTGTTTTCTCATTAGAACACACATGTTTATTAACTGGGAGTAGATTTGTATAGAGGCTCAAACATAATACGATACATACAGCTTTACGAGGAATTCAGTGCAGTTATGTCAAACTCTGTTTACTTCGATATTAAAATGAGCATTTGTTAAAGAAGAATTCAGCGATAAAGTAGATTTAGCCCTAGTTAAATATTTGACAGACTACCTTTATCGCTGAATTATCATTTAAAATATGCTCATTATGATATTGGAGTTAACAGAGTGTGACATAACTGCACGGAATTCCTTGCACAGCTATTACATTACCTATATAAATGCTGACTTACGCTGTACTTTCATTGTATTATATTACATCAAAACAAAAAAGTCCATCATCACTTAAGGGCGATACATAGAGACGTTGTTGGTGCAATCTGAACACATCAATGAAAACACTTCTGAAATAATAGGGATGACGCCATATTGTTTCCCGCAAGAATGACGTCACTTTCATTTCATTTCCAAAAATAGATAGATCTTAAATGTGAAATCTAAAGAGTCGTTAAATTTGATTGAGGAAACAACTATACATATCACAACAACATTCTCGCCATTTGGTATGAGTTACTGATAAAAAAAAAATGCTTGAAAAGGATGTCCAACACTTCCATGTATATTGAACTACTTTACTTGCACGCTTAGAAAATGTGTTAGACGCCGGAGGCCGGTTTACCCGAAAAATTGTAACCCTACACTTTTGCACATATATTGTTCTTCTACAAAAAAATCCTGTACAATTTTCTTTTTGCGATTCAAATGGCAAATTAACCTGTTTTTGGTTATTACTCGTCACAATTGATACCTGGGGTTAGCGTATGTTTCTACTGTGATACGGTGCGTAGGTACACATAAAGCCATTTCACGCTATAATGCGTCGTAGTACAGGTGTCTGTCGTTAGTTTAACCCATTACCAAACAATAACGGCATTTGACCAGTTTGTTGCAAACGACTCTGGAAAGCGTTAAGGGAAAAGGAAATGCTCGTTAAGAGCAATTTCTCATTTTCCCACAATGTTTTCTGCCCTATCAGAAGATTATTTTTCAATTTCATCACATTATAAAATGTCTTATGCAAACTCTTTCAATTTGGGACAGTCGAACATTTGCCGTTTGGTAAAGGGTTAAATATATTTATCTTTAACAAAGTATATCATACAGGAGAAGGTTTTAACACTAATATAATTGGATTGGACTGAAAGCTTAAAGCTTATCAAGTCCTGATACTGTTACCAATGACACAGACCCCTGTAACAGGATGCCTCATATTGTACTTCCGTTATAGGTGTGGAGCTGGTGGGTCCAGATTACCGTGTGGTCGCAGGTATCGTGATCGAGTTCTTCTGGTGTATCGGTCTCTACCTATTGAATCTGTTGGCTTATTTCATCCGTGACTGGAAGACTCTACAACTCGCACTCGCTTGTCCAGCTGTATTGCTTATCCTTTACTATTGGTAGGTACAGTCTAGCATAGAATCTCCATTTCTAGTTCAAAGTGGTATTTATTTGCGTGTTTATCCTTTAGTGTTTTTTTTTTTCATTCTTTTTTTCATGTGGGTATTGTTTTTGTTTGTGTTTAGTTTATGTTCATTGATCATCTATTATAAAAGTGTCACTCTGACGAAAAAAAAAAAAAAAGACAAAACACAATTTTCAATCAGATTTATGCATGAATCGAATAATCTTTAAATCAGTACATGAATTAATGCATTTATTTATGCATAAGTCATAATAAATGTTAAGTGTGCACCACAACAAATCGACCAATCCGTACATAGTTTTCTGAATCGACTGACTTTGCTTAAGAGTATTAAGATAAGGTCTTCTTTCAAAGGAACTCGTATTTCCCAAACTCGTGTATGTATCTCGAGATAAACATCTCATTTCTATTAAAGTATAATTTTTCAATTTTTGAATGTTATCTATATCGCGATGAAATGTTTGATACCATACATAGAATGGTTTCAACAAACTCATTTCTAAAAACAGGATGTTCTTTATTATATTTTTAAAATATGATTATGAAACGCTCTTATCATAATTTTACATATGTATATATGTGCTTAAAAAGAAAATAAGAAAAAGGAAAAGGAAGCATGAACCTGTAAGAATGCGTAAGAAATAATAAACGAATTAAAAGCATGCCCTAAGACACTTAAAACGTTGCACGCAAACCGGACATTCTGAAGTATAAACGCCAACTAGCCACAACTGTATCGTTAAAGCATTCGTGCGCTACTAGTATGGTTGTATGTCGATGTGAAAAGAAAAACGTTGCCTTTTACTCACCGCTATACTGTTAAATAGTTGGTTTTCAAAGGAAGGGGATAAAAAGAAAAGAAAAGAAAAATGAAAGAAAAGAAATCCAGCACACCTACTGAACTCTCTCGGTCCTTAGTTGTAAAGCTATTCCATATTTTAATGATAAAGGCTTGACGATGCAATGATGAATAACATGTTATAATGTGATCACGTGGTCAATGTTTACGAAATTGAAAAGATTGCAAATGACGGCGCCCATGAATTAGCAGGTATTTATGCACTTTTACAGCAGATAACTTTTGTTTACCACTATTTTATATACGCCATGTTCCGAGAATCAATTCTCCACAACCGCCAGTGAATGTTGTTTCCATCTTGGTCGTGTCGTTTGCCCCAAGACCCTGTAGAGAATTTCGAGTGAAGGGATGCGAATGACTTAAAGATAATCACCCATCAACTGCGATTTCTCTACCGAGTGTTAGACGTAACGCCGTTATAAACCATGGGTTATCATATACCACCAGAACCGTAAAGTTGATGGTCGCAACATGGCGTATATAAAATAGTGGAAAACAAAAGTAATCTGCTGGAAAAGAGCAAATATACCTGTGACGGACACAGGTCTTGATCGGACATTTTTCGCAAATATTGGTCACGTGATCATTCCGCCTGGTGTTGTTTTTCTCCTATTTTTGTAAACAAAACATATATCTACTTTAGGCTGGTACCCGAATCTCCCCGATGGCTGATCTCGAAGGGGCGTTACGACAAGGCGGAAGAGATCATACAGAGGGCGGCCAAGGTGAATGGCGTAAAGCTGCCGGAAAACATCGTGGGCAAGGACAGTGGAGATGACGATCAGACCAAACAAAGCGTTCTCAAGATGCTGACCGTCCCGAAACTGCTCATACGCACCCTGATTGTCTACCTACAGTGGTATATATATAGTTCTTTATTTTCAGTCTCATCATGGTAACGAACATAAACATCATATCATACATCAAAATAATCAACCATGCCATTCATAATTGAATTATAAGAGACTCTTCTACACAAATATATACAGTCTAACTTGTGTTAAGCAGCCACCCTTTTAAGCAGCCAACCTGCCTTAAACAGCCACTACAGAAAGTCCCATTGTTAGATTTATAGTGTAATTATATTTGTGTTAAGCAGCCAACCTGTCTTAAACAGCCAATTTACTCTGTCCCATAGGCTGGCCTCTTAACACAAGTTTGACTGTATTCTGTATATGTACATTGCATTTCATTGCAATTATGATTATATTTACATATCGCATATTACCTTCACTAAAATAAAACCTCTTTTCTAAATTATACACCGATCGTATTCATATTGATTCAATTAAAATGCACATGTTGAACAAAAGTATACGTTTAACCCTTTACCTAATGCAAACTCTTCGACTGTTCCAAATTGAAAGAGTTTGCAGACGACATTTCAAAAGTAATGCAATTGGAAAATGATCTTCTGATAGGGCAGAAAATATTGTGGGAAAAGGAGAAATTGCTCGTTCCGAGCAATTTCTCCTTTCCCAAAATGTTTTATAGAGTCATCTGCATCAAAGTGGCCAAATGTCGGCATTGTTTGGTTATTGGTTAAATAATTCCCCCGTTATTTGGCTTGTTGTTTTTGTCTAAAGGCCACGGCATATGACAAAAAGCTGAAACGAATTTTTTTTTAATCTAATTAATTAGAAACCAGTGTGAGTAAAGGACAAATTACTCACATGATTAGTAATACATTGTCATATATATCAACACATCTTAACAGTTGTGATTTTCTTTTAAACACGATAGCAAGTGAACATGTAAAAAAAACCGCGTTGATTCACTAACAAATCAAATTTATTTTCTTCAACCAGGACGTGGGGCCATACATAGAGAATAGATGGTTGCTGTCTTGAATTGGAAAAGCTATCAGGCAAGGCGTAGGAATATTATCCGGTGAACCGAAGGCGAAACGGATAATAATCCGAAGCCGAGCCCGATATCTTTTCCCATTGAAAGACACCAACCATCTATTATATTTATCCTGTTACCTTTATATATTCTTTCAAACAAACAAGATGTTTATAAAACACGAGAAAAAAGGAAAAAAAATAGTAGAGAATTATGTAACCATGACATCATGAGGTTCTTATGACGTCACGATTCGTCACGTGCATGTGTTTTATGGTTAGTGTCGGATATCACAAATGGTATACGGCACCTAGTTATGGGTCCCAAAATGACACTAGTGATAGGATAAATTAATTTTCATTCAAAAACGTTTGGTTACTTGAATATGCGATGTCATTTGGAATTCAGCACACAGATAGACACGTTTTCAGTATACAGGATATTTTTCGAAACATAAGCAAACCTTTTATCATAGTTTAGCTGTGTTGGCCACAACTCTTTTTGTGTTCCTTTAAAGTGCGAATGGTTTCATTTGATTATAGGCAATACAAGAAGTTTTTTTCAATCCACTTTAGATCTAGTTAGTACAGGGTCTACTATATTCAGCCTCCCGCCTAAATTCAAGACATTATCACCAATCTCTTTCCTAGTACATTAGTTCCCGCTACGCTCCCACATTTATGCGAGGTATTAATGATTATCACATGTAGCAACGCACCAGTCGCACCTATAAAATGGCGACATCATTAATCCACTATATCAAACGAAAATGTAAGGAACGATGTAACAAAACACACAAATCTTTGTTTATAACCAGGGCCGTCGTCAGCATGGTTTATTACGGACTCGGACTTAACGTGGGCAACCTTGACGGGAATATCTACGTAAACTTCGCCATTAACAGTACGATGGAAGTTGCCGCATACCTGCTCTGTCTCCTCACACTAAACAGGATCGGCCGGAAACCATTGCATGCCGGGACGATGATTCTAGGGGGCGCTGCATGTCTGTCCACCATCTTTACTGTACTGTATGCTTCGAAAGGTAGGTATACTCAGAAAGAAATGAAGTTTGATTTCAAAGAGTTGAAACAGATATTTCAGTCTTAGTTTTACACAAATTTGAGTTCCTGTCATTGCATTCTTTTATGCGATCGGCATTTCCTCGGTACTGAAAATTAACGTACATGTAGCTATGTACTATATAAAAGCGACTCGACAGGCGGGCCTGTTCTGTTACACTTAGGGCCCTTCTCTCTCCTTCATTTGAATTTGTCCATGATCGACGCACGGCCTTGATATCTACATGAGTTTGCTGTGTGCATAGATACTTGCGATATTTGCACAAGCCACGAAACCCAAACTTCATGATTACATAGCCAAGTGCAGATAGATTATCAGAACATTATAGATGAAATTTCGATATGATCTAAATTTGTTGAAAACGGAATGACATCCTTATAAAAAAAAAGAAATGACAAAAAATTCCCAAATGCGTATATGCCAGACTTGCTCAAGTTGACAGCGATGGCAGACAGCAAACTACAATACTTGGAAAATATATACACTGTAGTAAATACCATTATAATCATACGATAAATTGCTCATTAGGAACAACTAATCCTATTGCCACAATGGTTTCTAGAGATTTCTGCAACGGGTGCAATGTCCTCAGAGTGATCTTCCTTTATTGGATTCAACACTACCATCACAAAAGTCACATTACCATCTGCTTTGAAACGAACATGACGATTAAAAATGGCGGCGACACCCCCAACAATTCGTTAATTTTTGCATAATTTTCAAAAAAGAACCCCGAAAGAACGGATTTTCAATTTAACTACATGAAGTCAGAAATCAACACGAGACGACATTGGTTGATTAACTTCCTTATCCGGTAATTAATTGAAAAAAAATCAACACATCTCAAAATTATTTCCAAATCAGATTTTAAAAAAAAGTGGTGGTGGTGGTGTTTGATGCAGCCCGACAAAGGGAGATAACTGTGAGGAGTTAGCAGCGAACCAGGTAAAATGATGATTATTTCTTTATGGAGGAGCTGGTTAAGACCATGTTCCTTTCTCTCCATACAGATATGTACTGGATCCGAAGGCAGACAGAAAACTTCATTACTTGTTTGATGTATTTAAATTATCATTATGACCATACGATTAAATGCTCATTAGGAGCAATCTATCCTATCGTCACAGTGGTTTCTAGAGTTTTCTGCAACGGATTCAAAGTTCTCAGAATGATCTTCTTTTATTGGATTGATCACTGCCACCACAAATGTCACATGAACAACTGCTTTGAAACAAAAATGGCGTTTACCTATGGCGGAGACACCTAAAAATATCAGCCATTAGTTCTTTATAGGTAAAAAATAAATGACATTTTTCTCACTTCAACTGGTCAGAAAACAACACAAGAAGACATTAGCAAAGACACTTTTTTCCGGTAAAAAAAAAGTTGAGAAAAAAATCATCATTTAAAACTGATCAAAAGCAGGATTAATTGTTTGGTGGCAGTGATCGACACAGCGTAGCAAAGGGAGATCACTGTGAGGAGTTTGCCGCAGACGAGGTAAATAAGATTGTTTTCATTGGGTAACTTATTCGTAACCTCTTCCTCTCTCCATACAGATCTGTACTGGATCACAGTGGTGTTGTCTAACGTTGGAAAGTTCGGTATATCCGCGGCGTTCGCTGTCATCTACGTGTGGTCCGCCGAGATCTTCCCGACCAATGTTCGAAACTCCGGCATGGGTTCTAGCTCCATGGTGGCTAGGGTGGGCGGTATGGTCTGTCCCTACATCGCTGATCTGGTAAGTGGGCTTGTTGTCGAGTTAACAAAATGCTTGAAAATGAGAGATCGCGCGTTTGAACGAGTTTTTCAACTTGAGATTTACCCCGTATTACAAGTAAATTAAAGAGAATGTTCATCTAACTGTCTCTTTAATTTACTTGTAATGCAGGGTTAACCGCAAGTTGGTGAAATCGTTTAAGTTTGCGATCTCTCAATTTAAAGCGTTTTCACTCATTACCAAACAATAACGACATTTGACCAGTGTGTTGCGGACAATTCTGGAAAAAAATGTGGTAAAAGGTGAAATTGCTCTTCACGAGCAATGTTTCCTTTTCCACAATGTTTTCTGCCCTATCAGAATATTGTTTTTCAATTTCAACATATTTTGAAATATCGTCTGCAGACTCTTTCAATTTGGGACAGCCGAAAATTTGGCATTTTGATAAAGGGTTAAGGAATGCATCTCTATTTCGATGTAGTCGTTCGAAAATAGATTGCGAAATTGCCTGAACACATGTCAAATGATGACCCAGAGGGTTTTGCTATCAAGCATACGATAAGGCAATTGTTTTTTGTTTTTTAGACAGTTTCCTTATAAATACACGCAATTCCTTCATGATTTGATTTTCTGAATTATATAATAAAGGGTGATAACATATATACATTATACTTTTACATTCGTTGGGTTGTCTTTCTTTCGCGGAGCGTCCGTCATTTGAGATCATATTCCTTTTCCGCGTTATGTAGTATAGCGGAAAAGTTTTGTCTTATAGATACGCACCTGAAAGGTGTCATGACAAGTTGTTACGAAAGGCTGACCGATCTGAGCAGAGCTTGAGATCGCTTGTAGGTGAATGTATGGAATATGTAGCAGTTCTAACTGACGGATAGTCGAACTTCCATAATACGAGGACTTATTAGTTACAATTCATTAATTCGTATCATGGGTTATTTGTACGAAGTCCCTCGTATGCCACTGAGATGGACGCTGAATTGGTTAGGGGCACAGCTTTTTCAGATCAACTTCTCTGTTTTTTGGCTGGACGTCGCGTTCATTCCGTGAGGTGGATACTATACATTGTGTACATGTATAATTCATAGTACATGCATTTATATTTCACTCATATGTTAATCAAACCATATGTAAGAACATGTATCAGTATTGTTGTAAATAAACTCCATAGCAGCAGCTATCGTGCCTCGCTATGTGCAAATGGATATATTTGTTTTGTTGTATAAGCTAATCATATGTAATGAGTGCCCTTTTATAGTAAAGATGAGACCAATAATTATCTTTAGTCTTTATCCTTTTGAAATTCCAAAATGTCAACTGTTTCTGTTCTCTTTCTCGAATTCTACAATAAGTGCTTGTTTTAAATGACAATTAAGATTCACTTAATTATTACGTTTGAAGAAAATGTTTTATTTCATGCTGAACATCACCTGCATTTAACAAACTCGTGCCAACGCACTCGTTTGTTATGCGCAAGCAATGTTTCACTCGGAGAAATATTTCCCATTAACAAATCAAAAAATGATGATTAATCTATGTATATCATCTCTCATTTTTCCACAACAGGGCAAGGTTGTTGACGGACCATTTGGTACCGCCTTACCGCTCATCATATTTGGCGGGCTTTCCATCCTTGCTGGTGTCCTATCCCTCTTTCTTCCGGAAACGGCCGGACAAATCCTTCCAGAAACCGTGTCGGATGCGGTGGAGTTCAGGAGCAAGTAAGGACATCTATATTCTAGAATTGAAAAGAATATGAGCTTTTTTCATGATGTATTTTTCAAAGAAAACTTAAACATAAAGAATGATATGGGACACTTTCCCGAACAACCTAACAGCTAAAATTTAATGATCCATACATCTCGATTTTCCGTCTCTCTTTTCAGACCGAGAAATAGTGGGAAGAACAAAGGAAACAAATACTATCTCAACTCGGCTTACGACGGACCAGCATCGGTCAATGGAGACTACAAACCACAGATCTAAACAGGAATATGTTGTTACAAAGAAAGCACTTCAGCTGTCAATGGCATTTACAAACCATATATCTAAACGGATATAGAATTCTGTAGAAAATATACTATGAAGACCATACAGCTGTCAAAATTGGCGTCAAACCATAGAGCTAAACAAACTGCTTCTTTTTGTCTTAAATTTGTATGACCGACTAAATCAGGACATTTCTTTTGAAAAATAATTACTTTGGTGTCGTCTGTCGTTTGTCTCATGGATTTTCTTAAATGTCGTCTTATACAGAACGCTGATAAGCCCTGACGTATTTTTCTATTTTGTTTCATGCATTGAAATATTTTGTAAATTTTATATTTTTACCGGCTTTTAAGATTTTTTTTGTTATATTTGCATGTGTGTTGATGTTGCATGTTCTGATATGATACTCAAAAACATTCGTTACATAACAATAGTGCCTAATCACGTAACGCCTAAGTCTCTTATTTCGTTATTTATAAAAACCGTGAACATTGAAGAAAACAATAATTCTCGGAATGACCAAAGATAAATTTGCCCATTTTAAGTAAATTTCATTTAGCCCCAAACTATTTCCGAATGTCGCCTTCTGGAAATGCAACTAAAGAATATGTGTTTCGAGCAATTTCTTCTTTTCTCGCAATTGTTTCTACCCGTTAGCATCAAATGAATGTTATAATTCTAAATTCCCTTACTATCAAGATAAAGTAAAAATTGAAAGATTAAAAAGGACTTTCTCGGTGCGCCCAAGAGAAATTTGCCCATATTAAGCAAATTTTCATTAAGGCCCAAAATATTTCCTAATGTCGCCTACTGAAAACACGATTGAAGTATTTTAGTTTCAAGTTTTTCTCCTTTTGTTGCAATAGTTTTTACCCATTAGGATCAAATGAATGTTACTTCTGCATGTTATCACCAACTGATACTTTAAAGATGGACCATTTGAAGTCTGAAATATGAGTCAATGGAGCAAAGATAGAGCGTCGGCCTTTTATACCGAGTGTGATAAAGTGCCGGGACTAACTCACAAAATCGGTGCGAGCACTGGTTAAGTATCCATGGAGTATTCACCGAAAGTAAACGTAATAAGCTACGTGCTCAAGCGATGCAAAATGATCAAATTTAAACTAAATATAAGGCAATGGGTTTAAACAAAAACATATATCACCTATATGATAAAGCAGTTCGACAGCATTGTCTTTAGGTTACAGGGTACCGTTTTACTAAACAGTTTACGCTTAAGATTTGCGTAAGTCTAAAACAACAAGTCCTTTTATTTCAATATTTGGCAAAGCAATATAGCAAAGTAACACATCATTGGAATCGTCTCTCCGAGACGCTTCCAATGACGTGTCACATTGCAATATTGTACTTTCATTGAAGATATTATCCATGTTAATCAATTATGACTTACGCAAACATTTTCCGCAAGTTGTTTAGTAAAACGGGCCCCTGGTGTCTAAAATCGGGTATTAATGTTATGTTATTAGTTTATAATGTCCCATGAATCATTGTCTATAGAGTGATGTATTTTGATAGAAATATTACATTATAACCAGTTTTTATAGATCAACGTGTTCGTTTTATTTTTCCTCCAGTTTGGCCTTCCCTTTTCCGTATTGTGAAATGGGTTATTGAACTCCGCTGCTACATCTCCTTTTGTTCTACCTGTTCAGCGCATGGGAGATATCACATGATTAACTGGTTTGTTCTGTATAGGTAGAAAATACATGTACTCTTTACATAACATAACATAAACTTTATTTCGAATCGATACTTCACGATGATATCCGAAATAACATTTTTCAGGCGGGGTGATCACGTGACCAAAGTTTACAAAAAATGTCCGATTAAGATGGCCGTGCCACCGGTATATCTGCTTTTTCAGCAGATTACTTTCGCTTCGACTATTTTATATAGGCCATGTTCCGACCATCGACTTTCTGGTCCTGGTGGTATATGATAACCCATGGTTAATAACGGCGTTAAGTCTAAACACTCGCAGTCGATGGGTGATGTTTTTATGTCACTCGCATCCCTCGACTCGAAATTCTCTGCAGGATCTTGGAGCGCACGACACGGCCAAAATTGCAACAACTTTCCTCGGCGGTTGCGGAATTTCTTATTGATGGTCGGAGCATGGCGTATATAAAATAGTGGAAAACAAAAGTAATCTGCTGAAAAATGCATAAATACCTGCTCATTCATGAGTACCGCCATTTGCAAAATGTGTTGTATCGTAAACATTGCTTCCGTGATCACCCCGCCTGATTTTGGTCATTGCGAACGATGTGTTCTTATCTCGGAGTGTTGTACCGACTTACCTTAACGCAGTCGGTATGTAGACAAGATCGAGATTTCGAGATAATCGTCCTATCTAACCTGACCCCCGGTTTTATCTCTTTGTAATTAATGGTCTGTATAAACATTGTGTTCATGCTGTTTCATCACACCAACATTTCATTCAATTATGCTTCTCCCTGTAATCTTCGACTGCTAGGCTTGAAAATGGTGTCTTGACTTAATGTACATCATTTTTATCTATTTTGTTTATATGGGTTTTATATTGCGTCTACATTATTTCAGTTTTGTTGTTATGCCCGTCTCTAAAGGGTGGGGGAAGACTCTCATACTCAACAGCCCTTATGGGCTTGCCAAGCGGGCTAGAACCATTGGCATACAATAATACAGTCGGGAGACTACCTCCCATGAAAATGCCGTCACCGAGATATGAACCCCCGCGGATAGCTGCCATGTGATTTCAAATTCTGTACTCTAACTACTAGGCTAGGGTAACTCGGATGATACACGCTGTAACTGTGTAAGCTGTAGAATGAAATATCTACGTCTGGATCATTCGGACTAAGGCAACGGATGCACCAGAGTACACCATAACCAAGTTACTATTAACACGGTTCCAACCAGAATCAACATGTTTTGATATATTGCAGGCTCATTTGGAACACCTTGACCACTTCTTAAAATAACCTCGGAGGTAATGGGGAGCCATTTTGAACGTAGTCCGGCAACATGGCAGTGACAAAGTGATGTTCGTTTGCAATCGTATCTACTATGAAATCCCCGGGATTACCGAGTAGATACGATTGAGAAAATATGAAACACAGATCTATTGATAAAACCTGATATGACTATGTTTCATGAAATAAGTAAATATCAACATTTAATTGTGATATTTAACCAATCTGTGTGTATTTACATAAATATTAAATACTTGGGTGTAATTTTGTAATCAAGCGTGTTATCCGACGGAAAACTGTCGAATTTCCCGAGGATTTCTGGTGTATTCATAAAGTACTTGCGAGGTATATCTAGCGGCTTGTGCCGGGAATTGCCTAGTATTTACGATTGAGAACAGGCTATGTAGTCGTTCAGACATTATCATTACCTAGATTGCAATAATTTGTGTTTTTGTCTGATTAGACTTTAACATCGGCAAATTTTCATCTATATTATATAATCACGGATAAAGGCGGGCTTGTAACTTAACTTTCCTTCAACGCAAGTTATGGATCATGTCTGTAAGTCATCAGAGTAAAAGAATCTCATTACAATTCAATTAGAATGCCAACGTGACTTGAATCACACGGGGAGGGGACTTGTGCTTTTAAGTTCCATACGCCAGGCTTCTGCGTTGCCCAATATTTGAACTCGGGAGCACCGAGTTGGAGTTCAACCATTGTGGTTTAGCGGGAATATACCCTGAAAAGATCTTTTTAAAAAGCGCCATAGCATAGCACTAGTGAAACTGTGAAAGCCACAACAGGCCTGGATGGTTGTTGACACGGCGTCAAACCTTATTTAACCCTTTATCAAACGACAAACTTTCGCCTGTCCCAAATTGAAAGAGTTTGCAGACGACATTTCAAAATGTGATGAAATTGAAATAAAGTCTTCTAATAGGGCAGAAAACATTGTGGGAAAACGAGAAATTGCTTGTTCAAAGCAATTTCTCCTTTTCCCACAATGCTTTCCCAAGTTCTATGCAACATCCTTGTCAAATGTCGTTATTGTTTGGTAATGGGTTAAAACAAAAGCAGTACTATAACCAAAAGGCCACAGAGACCACTAAAACTGGCAACGACGGAGAGTAAATAACAATCAAACCGTAATAAAGTAATTAATTGCCCCATTACAGTTACGACTGGATACTAAGTTTGCATCTTTCTTACCACTTTATCTTCAAAAGTTTACGTGCAAAAAGTCAAATCAGCGTCAGAAACCCGATAAACACCTTGCTTATCAACTAAAACGTGTGCATACTTTGGCTTTTTTAGGTTAGCCAAAGGGATTAAGTAAACGATTCGGACGGATCTATTGTGACATTCATGTGATATAGAAAACCTTCAAAACTTGATGTCACGGCATCATGGCACAAAGAAATAGAACTTTTTGTATGGAGCTAGCTGACATCGGCTTTGGAAAAGTATCATGCAGTTGTACCGATAAGGCAAAAGAAAACAGCGTCAGTGAAAGACCCACTAGAAATCGTTGAATAAAGGAACAAGTGTTGAAATGGCGTAAATCTTCATTCAAAACAAAATTCTTGTTCACGGAAAAATGAATGTGACAAGGTTTTCCTTGAACATACATAGTAAATGATCCCCAATTCCTGGAAATGACCCCGCATCATTATTCTCTATTTACAATTCCATATATAAGGGACCAAAAGTCCCCCAAATGAGCATACATCAAGGGGTCAAGGGAAAGCCCTGATGTTGTGGTGGGCGCGACAATCCAGCGTCGTTATGTATCGTGTTTGTTAGCGGACCGATTGCGCAACCTCAGCAACCATGGCTGGTTAACTTAAAGGTTCTTGTTCACAGAGGAGAAAAACTGAAAGTTAAAATAAAAAGTCGTCAACAACAATACAGTTGTTGTAGTGTTGTTAGAAACACAACTGAAAGAAGCTATTGAAAGCATTACTACCAAAGAAAGCGTCAATCCATCAAAGTATGAACCGTAAATATGCGGTAGATCTCAAAAGCGATGCAACACTTTTATATTTAAAGAATGAAAACGATCTAATTTTGCTTCCAATATCTTTTTTTCAACGCATTTCATGTTGCGCAGTTTTAAAAAAATCTTTTTTAAATTCCATTTTTCGTCACATCCGTTAACATGCACCTTTAATGGATACCCTTTATTCTCGAAAAATGTGGCTTTTTTAAAATTGTGGTACAATTCTTTCACACAGCTAATTTATGAATAGAAATGAATTAGAATTCGCATGTAATTTGATGTCAAATAACATTAAAACATGATGTAGCAACAATAAACATATGTGAAAATGCTTTGTTAGCATTTGTTAACTTATTGGACTTAATTTGAACTTGATTCAAGTTTTGCATGAAACCATCGTTAAATTCAAATTCCTTCTCAGAATCTTTAATTATAATAGATATTTTTTCACTCATAAATTCATTCTCTTTTGATCGTCTCTATATAAGCATTATTTTGTTGTAACATGATTCCTTAAGGTATAACATGAACGCTATTTATTGCAAAAGTCCGTTTACTCTAACCTGACCTAAATGTCTGCGTACCAATTTAACAAGGGTCACCTCTTCTGTCTACAACGGATTGTGCGAGATGAATCTTCATAAGCAATCCGTTACCAAAACAGAAAGGGAAAGGACTGGAAAACAACTCACTTTTATCAAGAAATTGCGTCTTACTCACTTCTTATACAATGAGTTTCTCATACATATTTTGAAATATACTCCTGAAAAACGTTGTTTTGAAGATTTTTCCGGTATTGATATTTCTAGCTCCTTTTACGTTTTGTGAACACGTTAAAGCGTATTCGTGTTTGTTAAGGATTACACGTGTCATCCAGGTTCAAGACGTATATAAAAACGTAAAGTGGAAAGTGAAAAAAATAAAACGCAGACATTCATTCAGTAAACAATGTGGAAGTTAGTGTCGCTTTTTGTGTGTACAGGGGTCACCCTCATGATTGTACCAGACCTTTCGTTAACCAAGGTAAGTTAAATGTTTTTGACTGAAACGTGGAGCCTCCGTTGTTTATATGTAAAAGATATGGCGTTAAATGGTTCCAAGGACATTCTTGGTGAAATAGACTTGCACGTTTTATGTAAAGTTTAAAAGTTTGTCTTTGGTATATAATCGTCTTTAACGTGTTATATAAAGCAAGAAAGAAGTTAATTAATTAATAATTAAAATTGTAGGATCTCTTAGGTTTAGAGACGAAATTGTACAATCGAAAACGACTAGTGTCTTGAAATTCCAAACAGACAAGCTTTTGCCTACGGTCTTTGCACTAATTGTGTTTGAAGATGGTCTATATTTCTATTTAGGGAAAAGTGTATAAAGCAAAGCCGTTTGTCCACAGATGTAAAAAGATTGGAAGTCAAATAGAGTTTCTTTGAAACTGCACAGTTTGTTATTTGTGCATATGATACCCGACTTGAAATAAAAAAACGATGTACTATTTTAGTATTTAAAGCCTTTGAGTGATGGATTTGAATGTTTTATAACAAAAAAGACGATTCATAGCTTTTGAAATCACATGTAAATAATTAGGTAGAAACACATCTTTTGAATATTGCTTTCAATATTTATTTTTCTTTTCAGCAAAACTAATACAAAAAGGTCTCTTTTATTTGCATGATATCTTATTTTGATTTTCGAATATTCTCATCTGTGACAAAGTAGTCATATCAAGGTGACTACAGAAACTTTTCATGATCAATAAATTTCCTCATTCAAACTGCTCACTACTCGTTCAAAACCATGGGCTGCTTTTCCAAGCAAATATAAAAGTCCATCAGTCAAAGACGAACAATGGTATCCATTAACTCATAAAACCAATTAAAATCTAAGGGTTGAGACAATTTTGTAAATGTAGGCGTTAAGTTTGGAATCATCGTGAGACTGGTCCAAGGACCCTAGGCAACGTTGTCGTCCGCATGCCCGTTTGCAATCGTATCTACTCGGCAATCCCTGTCATAAGCCGGGGATTGCCGAGTAGATACGATTGAGAAGAAATGAGACATATGTGCTGATATGATAATCTTAAATGAAATTAGTAACAAAAAACCATTTAATTGTGATATTTAACTAAGTTTATGTATTTACATAAACATTCAGTCCCTGTTTGTAATGTTGTTATCAAGTGTGTAATCCGGCGGAAAAAGCCGAATTTCCCAAGGACTTCTAGAGTATTTATGAACTACCTACAAGGGAATTGCCGAGAAGAAACGATCGTATATATACTGAGTAGCATAGCGAGAAAGAACGATAACTCCGATAGAGAATAACAAATTATCTCCCTTGTCCATTTCAGGATCTGCAGATCCCGTGTGATATCGACCAGCGGAACAGCTCTTGTCCAGACGGATACTGCTGTGTGCGGGACGACTTCCTGTTTACGGAGACCTACTGTAAACAGCTAGGGGGCGCTGATAGCAGCTGCACAACAATGCCGTCGAACTTCGAGTGCCACTGCCAGGATGGTTTCGTCTGCGCTTCCAACATTCACGGACCCCATTCGTCCGTGTTCGGAAAATGTCAGGCGGTTTCGGGATCGGCGACGGATGAACCGGATGTGACGTCAGTCGACATGACAACGGACGGCGCGGATCAATACATGACGACGGAAAGTAGTTCGCAGCAAGGGAATTCGAAGCATAACGACAAAGGTGTCGCTATTGTCGGTTGAGCAGACGAGTTTTAACTCGTTACCCCTTTCTGGATATTGTTAAGTGTCGAAATTCGAAGCATTATAACGATGAAACGTTTATATTATCATTTTCCCGAAAGAAACAGCAACAGTAGAAAAAAGTAAAAGACAAATAAACGTAACCATTAAAAACTGTTGACATGCTTTACAAGAAGAACGACAAACAAGAAGCACAACATCTAAGTGAATTTCTTTTATTGTATTTAATAATGACTATTTTGACAAAAGGATACATTGCCCCACTGACTTCTGAATACTCTTTCCGCAATTCCTAAAGATCGGATAAACACTTAAGGGCTTATTACTATCAACTTTCTCTTGGTGTAATAATAGCAAATGTATTGGGCATTTCTATATACTTTCCAATAGATTGAAATCCATTGTAGTGTGTGTTAAGATTCAAGTTGTATTATATGTGATGCATAACAAGAGCGATTAAATCGAATTCCATACGATAGTCTAAGGTGTCTTTTAAAATCCAGACCTCAAGATACAATGCCTATTTCATTGCTGAATTCTCTCGTTCCTCATACAACCAATTAATGAGCTTACCAATTAGAATTGACTAGGCGACTAACTTAGTCCGTTACCAAACTATAATGACATTTGACCAGTTTGTTGCAGACGACTTTGGAAACATTGTTGGAAAAGGTCATCAAATTTCAAAATATCGACTGCAAACTCTTTCAATTTTAGGCAGTCGAAACTTTGGCGTTTGGTAAAGGGTAAAACAATGGATATATCTGCCTTATAAACGAATTTTGGTTCAAAACTTTACTCGACCAATATTCCTCACGATATCCATTGAAGTTAATTCGACATGATCCATGCATTTCCTCGCCACTGATCAGTCCTGTTCATATGGAAAAGCAGTCATCGCATAGGAAAAAATACTGTTCATATTGCTTTCTCTGGAAAGGAAGTACATCGAGCACGGAAAAGCACGCTTAGTGGAACAATATGAGTGACGTATGTTGCAAACGGCGTTTAATCATAATAAAGAAATAAATAATAATAAAAAAAAAGAAGAAAAACAGCAATTATAAAAAAAATCGAACATTCAACCGATATTTCCTGAAAGTTCACCTGAAGTATCCACGATATATTGAAGATATTGGATATCAATTTCTTTTAAGATCAGACAGGACTGTTATATAACTTTGAGAGTGGAAATTGGGCATTAACCTCCCGGGATAATCGATTGTTAAAGGTTCTTTTAAAGAAGTTTTAAACAATGTTTGTCTATTGTTCGTTACTCTTTCCTATTTCTCATGTTTTGTTTATTTTTCATTTTAACGTTTTAGCTTATAGGCCCCCTCCCCCCAATCCCGTTAGAAAGCGTAACCGTATACTCGTTCCACAGCATTCCGGACGTAGAATTGCTGACAATGGTTACTGAGGGGTTCGAATGCATTTCTGACACCTCTGCAAACATTGTGATCGATTGTACGTCTGAATTGCAGCGGAGATATTTAACAGCTACGACATAACTGCTACTTAACTGATCGCCCAAGTTGGAATATACGTATTCCAGTCCTTACCAGGTTATACCATGAGTCTGGTTCCCGTCGTACCGTAATAAATTAGCAAATGTTAAGGGGCAGGTAATCCAGACTAGTCATGCCATGAGCCTGAAAGTTATTGGCAGTAATGCTCTTCTTCATGGTTACCCAAATTTGCCTATACAAGACGACGTAGCAAAGATGGTTTTGATGGAAGAGGAGGGTTGATGAAGCTGCGTATTCCATTCTCCCCTGTCCTAGAATTTTATGACTGGTCTAAATTGGTAGCATCCACAAATGATAAGTGACCAGAATACATGAATGTTCTGTGTTATGATTATTATAAAAAGCTCAAAGTGGATCCAACATATCCTTTTATCGCAATGCTTTCGTGGAAAGTTAGATAAAAACGATTTAAAAACGCTCTTCTTTGAGCAAAATCAGGTGGCCAGCATAGATGTGTATAGTACTACTTTATGACGTAAAATCGACAAACGTCATCACTATTACGACATTTTCCCTAACAAACACGGTTTCCATAAGGTACCTTATATGATTAAATATTTCGGTTTATTTTACATTTCTCATTAAAGGCCCATTAAAGGAGATTAATGCTATATCAAACTATATATTTGGTAAACTTTTGGACAGATTCAAATAGTTATCACCAGAAAACACCATCAGCACAACTTAAATGTGAAAGTAAACCAGAAATAACCCAGATAAGCAAGTTTTTTATAATTCAGATTTCCTGATTTTTCACCTCTGACCTTGACAGTTGATACACACATTTTTGAACCAATTAATCAGAACTTGTTATTTTGAATATGTAAACAAACAGGTTGTTGATAAACATGATTGGATTGGAGACAACTATATTTCAACCACAAAATGACTTATTTTAAATGAGGCTATTTAATAGGGTCTAAACGCATTCCTAAACTAATTCTCATGACTTTTATGAACATAGTAAAAGAACTCCATATATTTTTTCAGTAATTTATTTGTACTCCTCTCCTTTGATGTGCCTTTAAATAAATGCTTAAGTTGCATGATAATGCGAAAACCATGTTCAGAAATGGGAGGTTACCAGATTGGATTTGTCTACAATATACTAACTTAAGTACTAAGTCATTTTAAATGGGACGTCAAACTATAAGTATAGAGGGGCACAACAAGCCTGTTGGCTTGAGAAGATTTCCCAACATCCTAGAAGGTATAGGTTTCTGTCATCATCATGTAGATGAACACAGCAAGCTTATGGCAGTTATTGTTTTCAGTAAAGAATTCGTTGGTTCTGTTCTCATTTAACATGCGCATATATAAAACAAAACCATCATGAAACGGTGATTAAAAGGAATACAATACAAAATTGGAATTGTATAGATGGCAGTTGATTACACCAAGAGATGTGACCAAACTTCAGGAATGATTGGTTTTTTGGAGTACGCTGTCATAATTGTATTACATGTTTTTTTTTATTATAAAGAGAGTTGACATGTTTTCGCGTTATTTTGTCGTCAATTATTCCTTTCACTAAGATTCTTATTTAATCGTATCGGGAATTTTGTAAAGGATCAGGGTGATGCATTTGCCACTTGCCAAACTAGTCTTCTTATCAATGTTGTATAAGGTCAAAGAGGAATGCGTTCAAAACAAACAACGTGCATAGACGGGCAATTCGTCGTCTTGGTGATACCTATCACCAGCGAACGTGCGAGAACACACGAGATTATGTAATCACGTGAGACTTCCATCCTTTACCTTGTGTTGGATGATTGAACTCTAACCGCATCAAAGACAAAGCAATGGGAAACATGCACCAACAAATGCACAACTGAATTAAGTGCATGAGTATCATGGTCACGAAAGACGATTTTACTTATGCCCATAAAATTATTCTTTTAACACAACGGTTTTGAATTCCTTTTACTACAAATTCGCTTACATTCGTTTCTATATGGGTGAGGGTTAGTTACGTAATATAGTTCAAACATTTACAAGGAATGGCATTTGCAAATTCACACTCAAGCAGAACCATGTTGTGCAATATTGGAATGGTCATTTTAACAGGGCTGTTTTTAGTAAAGGTAAGTCATTGATGTTTAAGGAAATCCACCCAGATGTAAAACTTGTCTTTGCTTTGGTTAAAGAATAAATTGAAATATAAATCGTGAACGTATTTTATTTGAAAGGCATTCACCAAGCCACTTTCCCGAATTTGTCTGATTTTGAATATATATTTATATTTACAAAATGAATATCAATGAATTTGAATCCATAGTTATTACCTCCACTGCAATATCAATTTTTACATTGAAATAAAAATAATATAATTGAAAGGTGGCAAATAAAAATTTCAATCCATTATAAAAAGTCTTGCGATATAAAACTTGATTTTATAACAACATTTGTTCTGTTAAATCTTTGAGTCTGTTATTCTGACTTTTCTTCATCCTACAATGTAATACTTTGATGAGAAGGAAAGTAAAACTTATTTTAAGTGTTTTTCAACTTTAGTTATTTACTAAAACACTAGTTACAGTTATCCATGGTATAGAATATGATAATACAGTTCGGAAATCATTACCAAAAGCTTGAACCTATTATATATCAGTAAACATAACAAATTACACAATGTCGTTCGAATGAAGCTGGCACTCATAGGTGGCTTGTATTTGAGAAGATCCGGCATAATGTTTGGAAGATAAGAAATGTTTCATGTGAGTTGTTCCTCTTCTTCAAATGGCATGAGCTTTTTTTTGTTGCCGACACCTGGAATCCTGATATGTTTTTATATTTGCCAAACTTGAAAACTTTCTTTCTGGCTCAAATGTTTGTTGCATACGCCGATTCATAACTTTTAAAGTTATGTCCTTTTTGGAGAATCATGTTGACATGAGTAAATATATTCTTTAACAAATTACCGACCACGAACCTTTGCTTTATAGTTTAAAAATTTGAATGAAGGCCATGTGTTTTGAGAAGACTCCATTAGACCAGAAAAACAATTTCGTTCAGCTTCCAATTGAAAAGGATCTTAATAAATGTCTTGTTAAATCATAAGGCATTTTATGTTTGGAAAGCAGAAAACTAGAGATGCATTGATGTAACTTAGAATATTGGCACAGAATAAAACCGATTAAATGAATAGTTAAGATACAGAGTAGTTGATAAAAGCATAAACATTATCATCCTGTCACTAGTGTCATTTTTGGACCGATAACTAGGTGCCGTATAACATTTGTGATATCCGGCACTAACCATATATCACATGCACGTGACGAATCATGACGTCATTAGAACGACATGACGTCATGTTTACATCAACCTCTACTTATTTTGTCCTTTTTTCTCGTGTTTTATTTACATCTTGTTTGTTTGAAAGAATACATTAAGGTAACAGGATAAATAGAATAGAAAGTTGGTGTCTTTGAATTGGAAAAGTTATCGGGCTCGGCATCGGAATATTATCCGTTTCGCCTTCGGCTCACCGGATAATATTCCTAAGCCTTGCCGATAACATTTCCGATTCATGACACCAACCATCTATTCTCTATATATAAGTAATGACATGTATAGATGAGTAAATATATATATCCTCATCTCACACAGGGCGGTATAATGTCGTTTTCTTCTTCTTCTGATTATACACGATAATATTTTCAGGTTGGAGTTTTTCATGGACGATATGGTAGAGAAGGATATCGAGTTTAATCACACTATTTCCATTTATTAGATCATATTAGATGAAATTACCGCGTCTACTTCATTCAAAGCATTATTTGACGATCATATTTCAAATCTAAAAATTAGCAATATATGTTAAGTTACAAAATAAGAGAGGACCAATCACTTATGTTGTTATAACTTGTGGCCAAAATATAATTGCAATTATTTCTTTGCTTTTTCATGTTTTCTTTAAATACATGGTATTCTGTTTGTTGTATACATGTCTTGTTATTCATATAGAAATAATGTAATACAATATGATTAAACCAATAGATATGTAGATATTGTTGACCAACATTCACCGTTTGTTGACCAGCCTGGTTAGCATGAATTACACGCTATACTGAGTATCTAAAAATATCCTCGAAGCTGTCTGTAATGTTCGACCACGTGGTTCGTCCACGTGCATTATTTGATAAATGCTACCAAGCTTACATGTTGAATTATAATACGTTTAACACTATTGTTTATTGACTGTGTTCGGAAGACTGTCGAGTATTGAATATACCAATTAATGATCATTCATGCATAGAGGGCAGTAGACGGTGAATGTTGGTGAACAATACATGTAGATACATATATATGAATATTTATATAGAAACATATAGATAAATGAATATGTGATATCTTTCAGTCCCAAACCACGGAGCCGACCCCCTGTAACGTGACACTACAGGCCGATTCTTCCGGCTGTCCGAGTGATCACTGTTGTGTCCACGACGAATTTCTGTTCACCTACACCCACTGTGAACCGTACGGTAGGGAGCATGAACCGTGCTCCGTTAAACCATCGGCTTTTGAATGTCAGTGCGCCGACGGACTAATCTGCGTTAGTAACATACATGGTATGTATTGATGCGTTATTCAGGTAAACCTACCCCTTAGAGTGCTGCGTAATTTTCTAAAAATATATTTTTGAGAAGTATGCTTTCCAAAAACTTACAATTCTGCTTCATAATGACGAGGAAAGATACTCAGACTAGCAAACAGGTCAGAACACAGGCCAGTCGCCAATTTACTTGGCGGTTGGCCTAGATTTAACTCATTTGCATATGCATGAAATCGGTTACAGCACTTTAAGGGTTAAAGCCAGAATTCCTCCCTAAAACTGTATAACTTAGTTGGTAAAGTGAGTGATGAACTGGTAAATGATATGTTAGAACGTAGCAAATGCCACATTATAATGACAATGCAACGCCTCAACTATTTATAAGTGATGTTTCAAGGTGCTTTTGTCACGACTTGTGAAGCACACTTTTTAACTTCATTGATACGATTGGTAGAAACATTCCTAATTGAAGCTTTTAGATGTAGAAAACAATTTCAAGGGAGTTCATGACTTTTTGTCTTTGTTTTATCAATAATGCTCTGTCACTCATACTTTGTATTTGTTTATGTGTTTATGTACATGGGCCAGAGGCCTAAAATACTTGAATAAAAATGGAATTAAATTGAATTGAATCGAATTCCAGTGATGTCTTACTCTAAAAAAATAGCGATGAGCGCTCGTAAAAAGGAGCGGCGGGTACCTTGTTAGTCAAGTCACGTGATAGACATAAAATGCTGCCATTTATCTAACAATGCGAATTTTCAAAATAGAGATCTTATCTTACCGCTTACTGTACACTGTATTACACTGTATGGACTTCACTCTTAAACTCTTGAAATCACTTCTTTAACCCTTAAACCATCGCCAAGTTTTCGACTGTCCCAAATTGAAAGAGTTTTCAGACGACATTTCAAAATGTTATAAAGTTGAAAAATAATCATCTGATAGGGCAGAAAACCTTGTGGCAAAAAGAGAAATTGCTTGTTAAGAGCAATTTCTCCTTTTCCCACAATGCTTTCCAGAGTCGTCTGCAAGCAACAAACTGGCCAACTGTCGTTATTGTTTTGTAATGTCTAAGCAAATGCTCTTTCTTCATCGGTTATAAGCCGGGCAATGTATTAAGATTGAACGATTTTGGGCACCATGTAAACTTCTGTAACCGACGGACGTGCTATTTGATAAAACTACTAACTGAATCAACTCTATCCTGCTATTTCAGGACCTCACGAATCGTTGTTTGGGAAATGTCAAAGGTCACCAGGCACCACAGATGGCCCCGCCCCCAATTCCACGGACCAATCGCTGGTACCGGTCGGTTGATACGACACGTTTGCGAATCGACGCCATTTTGATATGTCACATGTACAGTTAGTTATTCGGTAAATAAAGTTAGTACAGTTATCACTCTTGTTATTCTGTTGGAAATTGTTGCTAGTCAAGCATCCAACAATGAGTAAACATTGCGTGCGCATGTCAATGCCAATGTGAGTCAAAGGAGTTTTGTTTGGTAGTCTGGTTCCCATGTAAAGGGGCATGTAACCCAGGCTATTTGTTGTGAAGATTAAGACAGGGGGTATAAGACAATTTCGTTGCCATTGACGACTGGGCGCATGCGCTATCGAGAAAAATTGCTTTTCTTAATCCGCTCAGATGCATTCTGGCATGTACTTCCTCAACGGGGAACGAAACTCGGTTCGGATATCGTTAATGTCTTTAGAATTTATGAAAATTAACAAGAAATTGTATATTAACCACTTCATAAAGCATGGACATATAAATATGCATAGTCTGTTTTCCCCATGTTCTGAATTATCAAATTACTCTGGATACACAAATAGTGAAGCGGAGTTCTTCCGCAAATCATATTGCATATTGGTGTTATCTATTGTTTCAAATTATGAGATGCCATAAAAGCATGTGTTTGGGATGCTTAAAGAAGCTAAAGCCCCGTAAAAAGCAACCACCGTTGGATACCAAATAGTGTCCAAGCTGGAATTCGCACATCATATTGCATATTGTTTTCTATTGTTTCGATTCACGAGATAATATAAAGGCACGTGGTTGGGATGCTAAAAGAAGCTAAGTCCCCGTAAGGAGCAGCCGACGTTGGATACCAAATAATGTCAAACAGGGGTGTAGCCTTACTGGCAGTACTGTGAAGGCACGTCATTCTAGGGCGGTCTGGGGGCATGCTCCCACGCGAAAAAATGCAGTCTGCATTTGCTCAGATGCGTTCTGGCATGTCAAATGTATATTTTTTAAGTAGGAAGTAGAGGCCATTACTTTTCCCTTTTTGTTTTGTTTTGCTTTCTAAAAATAAAAGTGTAGGCGCGTGCCTAAAGGAAGTTACGCCAATGTCCAAGCAGGAATTCGAAATCAGTCGTAAAAAGATATGTAATAGAGGAAACACCGAGTTTTATTGCAAAAGAAAGACCTTACAGGAAAGGCTCAATGACACGTGCCGTATCGAGAAGTCCACGTGGGCACCTGGAGGTGTGGCACACATGTGAGATTCCCCGCGCATGGACAGCTCGCGTTCCACACCCTCTGTGCAGCGTAACAGGGCCCGCCCTCGTCGCTGATTGGCTTACAGAAAACGGTGCCCGGCTCGAATGAATCCTGGACGCAGCATGAGCCTGGTGGACAGGTGCTGTACCGGGTCGATAGGCTTGTCATGTCGCAATCCTTGATAAACACAGAGACACAAAAATCATATTGATTGGCAATAGGAGTGCCAAAAGCAATTGTCCCTATTGTTAAATACAAATCGTGCCTTGCTTGCGAAACGGTTCTAACTAACATATCTTCTTTGACCTCTGACACATATACTGTAAAAATATTAAGGTCCTATCTTGAAAAATAAATAAGTTATTAATCATTTGTCCTTTAGTTCCATCTGCAAATGGCAATAATATTTCCTGCGAAACGGTTCTAACTTGAGTAATGTACTTAGAACCCTTAGGTAAGGGATCATATTTCTTCTTGTCCTTTACATTATTGCAGAAAACATACAAGTATTAAGTATTTAGAACCTGTTAAAGTGTAACACAGATGTACTGTGAGTATTGTGACAAAAACAATTTAGAAAAAGTATCAGTTAAAGCTTACAGAAAATAAAATAAAAACTGAATTCAACATTGGATTTCCGCAGCCAAGGAAAGATCAGTATGATTACTGTTGTAAAATCAGTAATGCACTAGAATAAGTAGAACAAATATGTTATCTGAATACAATAAACATTTACAAAGCTAAAAATGCTCTCAGAATTGAAAGAACCGGATAAAACATAAGCCAAAACCAATAAAGGCACTGTTGCAGCTTGTTTTGAAGAGATATTACTTACACCTAAGTCAGTTGAGTCGTCTTTGTATTATAAGACACTGCTAAACACATATAACTTAACAATTTATAAAATGGGTAATGCAGAAGTTCTTATTTGTGAAATGAAACCATTGCCAGCAGATGTACATCAGAACTAGCATCTGCTTTCTATTTTTTTTAAACTTATTTATTTTACGTTGATTGTGACGGAAGCTTGAAGCGGGGATTCGAACCCAGGACCCACAATACAAGAGGCCGAAACAGAAAAGTGAACAGGATCACAAGTGGTTCATCTTTTTTCTGACAATTATTCAAGTCCAATTAAAACAGGTTTTATATTGTGGTATGATTTGGTATTGTGTGTCAAATTTTAACCTTGTGTCAATACAAAAGAAATATTTGGAAAAAGGTCATACTTTCAATGAGATTAATAGTGCATATGCTGCTATTGAAACTGTATCAAGGCACCTATTTATCTATTTAACTTCACAATCGCAGCATCCATCAGGGCAACAAGGAAAAAACAGTCATATGATGAAATGTTACAGGACAATTTCTTTGATTTCAAACACCTGTCTGATTACTTGAAAAATGTTGACATTAATGGTGATAGAAATGAAGTATAATATCTGGAATAAAAAGCTTTCTCATAATCCAAATAAGCACTGCTTTTAATATGACCATTGCAGTGATGTCTCCAGCAAAGTGAATTCCCAAATTCGTGCTAGACGATCTTTGAACTCAATTCCATGTCCAAACGGTATACAACTTGTTCGGTTTAAAAAAGATCTTCTTCCAATTAGTATTGACAAATACAATGACCTGACATCTCTTTGTATGTCAGGAATAATACCAAAGCCAAAACATAGTGTCTATGCTTTATTACCACATGACAACCAGCCATAAACATTGCAGTAAATATTTCATTCTAAAGAACTAAATAGTTAATACTTCATAGTAAGATGTGACTGACTTAAGTACCTTTAAGTCTAACATTAAGTTCAAAATCTTCATCAACATGATCATATAATTACCTTTAGATAGTGTCATGAATTAATACTGATTAGAATTATTTAGAACTGAACAATTATGTGTGACTGACTGAAGTACCCTTATATCTAATATTAACCAAAATATTCTTATAAACATGACATAGCTTTCACTAGCTCTATCAATCACAGAATAACAGTCTTCTCTTTTATCAACTTTGCATTCCATCAAAATGGCTAATGGTCATAATGGATATTTACATGAATATTTTAGATAAAGAGGCACATAAAACACAGACTGATTTTTTGTTCACACTATCTACTGCCCATTTTATTACAACATCTCCATGAAAAGACTTGTGTTTGGTTGAATTGAGTTGAAAACATTTAAACATAATGGAGATTTTGATCAAAATAAGCAATTTGTAATACGGGACCACATGGATAGGGGCATTGCGACTACAAGGCCAGGGTACCGTTAAACTAAATACTTTATGCTTATAATTTGCGTAAGTTCAAAACCACTTTCCATTTTTTCAATGTCTTGCTAAGCAATATTGCATAGGAACCCATAATTGTAATCATCTCTCTAATGACATGTTACATTGCAATATTGTTCTTTCATTTAAGAAAATACCCATGTTTATCAGTTTCTACTAACACAAATAGTTTCCTTAAGTCGTTTAGTAAAACAGTACCCAGTACTCTAACCACTCAGCCAAGGAGACCCCCCTAGCAATCTCAATACAAATTGAATTATACTATCAATGTAAGAGCGGGAATTTCTGTATTGGTCTAAATAAGGAAGATTGACAGCTTAAAAGAGTTGTTGCTTAGCACAATTTGGAATGTAGATCACACTTCAAAAGCCAAAATGTGTTTTTACCTACTGAACTTGGCTTGCTTTCCGAAATGAAATACACAGCCCAGACAAAAAAGTAAAAAGCTTCGACAAATTATTTGACAAACAATTTGACAAACAATTTGATGATTATATGCCCGAAAAGCATGCTTCAGGTTCATTTGAAATAGTTCGGTTTCCACACAATCCAGATATGGGATTGCAATAATGTTTCTGAGAAGTTAAAAGCAATATTTCAAATTGATTTTATCACATAGAACTGTTTCGCAGTAAATAAATTTTGAGATTTGGACAAAAGTTGACTGCGAAACAGTTCTAAGAAACATAATTTAACAAATCCATCTTATTCAAAATGAATGCTAAAACCTAATGTGATATGCTTTTTCAAAGTTTTGTTTTACACATATTATTGAAGAAATTAATTCAACATTAAGTAAAAAAGACAGTTTTTTAGCTCTCCTGTAAAATTTGAAAAAAAAACCCGAATAGAACCGTTTCGCGGGCAAGGCACCAAATACAAATACAAAATCTTTATTTCACTCAGTTCCTTTTACAGAAGATATGAGGATAAATTAATATGAACAATAATGTAAACATGGCGTCTGTTTTGTCACTCGTGCTGATCTCTACCTCTCTTTCTCTACCTCTCTATCTCCACCTCTCTATCTCTACCTCTCTTTCTCTATCTCTCTATCTCTACCTCTCTATCTCTATCTCTACCTCTCTATCTCAACCTCTCTAACTCAACGTCTCTATCGTTCTCTCACATACCAATTTGTTGTCCAGCTTGTTCAAAAGCATTACTAGTAATGGACAAGGAAATATTTACTGAAATTTACTATGTTACCACTATATGAAGAAATGCAGATGGAGATTTTGTATTTGCAGACAAATCTTAGTTAATCTAACTCGGATCTTGAAACCCTTGAAATTGGGGAAAAAAAGGCTTTAAGTAAGTAAAATCAGATGAGTAATGTATGGTAGGTTTGAACTTGACTGTATAGTGGATATTTACTAATTTTTTCAACAACTTCTACAGTTAACCAAGTGTTCGCCAGATCAAAACAGAAATGTTTCACCTTCTCTTGCCAACGATAGCCACATTGTATACTCTCACTTGATTACCCCGCCTGAAATGGGCGATGGTTTTTCAATTTGTCACTCTTTTAATCATAATCATTTCTGCCTCATGGTTTGGAACAGGTTCAATTATATCTTAGTATGTCAAATAAATCCTTACCCCGGCCAAAAACAGACACTGTACGTATCCAATAAATAAAACAACAAAAGCTATTCGTACTAACGCGTTCATGTTGACATGTATCAAAGATATGAGATAAGATTGACAGTAGGTCAAGGTGAAATTTTGGTTCCGTTAGGTCAAACAGAATAGTTTACCAGAACCATGTTCAAGAACCTACGCGCATGTGTGCCCTTTAAAGCTGGTCCCCTTGTTCACAGTCTCACGAGAACGTGAGTCAGGTGACCAGCGATCTAGCGTTCATGATGATTTCTTTCTTGAACGAGACTCTGATTCCTTTATCGGACAATAGGGTTTCTGTCGTCCCTAAAATTGAAAGCGTTTGCAGACAAAGTCGAAGTCAATTTTTTTTCACTTATGTTGTCATTGCCGGTTCATACGATGGAGGAATATCTCAAATTTGAATGCCCATTACGGGAGGTCAAGACCGACAGAACCATCAGCACTCCGTTAGTCAACCAGGAACCTACCTCTCATGAATATCAAAATGGCGTCAAGGGGATTTGCACCCATGCAGTGAGGGTAATACATTTACCTATCATGTATGTTTGGTGCATAAAGATAAACAAGCTTCTATGCTGGAACCGACATCATCCCTTTCCAAACCGGTTAGATCCAGGCTAGCCTCCAAGTCAATTGTAGGCTGACCTGTTATCTAACCTGTTTGCTTCTCTGGGTATCTTTCTTCATCAAAATGAAGTCGGTTGCAGCACTTAAAGGGTTAAGTGTCAACTAAATCGCCTAACACTAAATTGTTGCGTTCCCTTTTGCATTGTTTATGAGTTATATGTCTACAAACATGTGTGTAAAGTCTTTACATTTAACCTTCTTTCTACGCTTAAGTTTAAATACACAGGTTTACCATATGGTTGCAACCGACTTCATGCTTATGTAAACAGATTAGATCCAGGCCAGCCGCCAAGTAAATTGACGGCTGGCCAGTGATCTTACATGTTTGCCACTCTGAATATGTTTTCTCAACAAGATTAAGCAGATTTTATAATTTTGGAAAGCAGCCTCCACAAAAATCTATTTTTAGAAAATTACCCAGCATCCATAGGGTTGTGCAGAACAGACAGCCCATTTATGAAACACATGAGCAACACGTTTAACCAATGGTAAATATTTGCACAGGGCATATAGTTTGATGAATTTACGACTCGTTCAACCTTCACCATTTGTGATAAGATTATATGATACATGAGTATGTGAGTGTAGTTCACGGGTTAACCCTTTACCAAACACCAAGTTTTGACTGTCCCAAATTGAAAGGGTTTGCAGACGACATCTAAAAATGTAATAAAATTGGGAAATAATCTTCTGAAGGGGCAGAAAACTTTGTGATAAAAGGAGAAATTGATCATTACGAGCAATTTCTCATTTTCCCACAATGTTTTCAAGAGTCGTTATCGTTTGGTAAAGGGTTAAAGGGACTATATCACAGATTATGTCTATGAGTACCAAACATCAAATTTATGTTATTAATAATCCTCGTCACTTAAAGGCCCATTAAAGGAGATTATTGCTTTATCAAACTATATTATTTGGTAAACTTTTGGACAGATTCAAGTAGTTATCACCAGATAACACCATCAGTACAACTTAAATGTGAAAGTAAACCAGAAATAACCCAGATAAGCAAGTTTTATAATTCAGATTTCCTGATTCTTCACCTCTGACCTTGACAGTTGATACACACATTTTTCAATCGACCAATCAGAATTCGTTATTTTGAAATGTAAACAAACAGCTTGTTGATAAACATGATTGAATTGGAGACAACTATATTTCAAGCACAAAATAACTTATTTTAGATGAGTCTTTTTAATAGGGTCTCAATGCATTCCTAAACTAATTCTCATGACTTTTATGAACATAATAAAAGAACTCCATATATTTTTTCAGTAATTTATTTGTACTCCTCTCCTTTGATGTGCCTTTAACAAGAGTTCGTTCTTATTTCGAAATCCATAGGTTGCTGAACATCGGTGTTGTCGTTTTCTAAAGTGAATCGAGCGCCAACACCTTTCAAACGATTATCCAGTTTGATCATTTCACATGACGGAAATAAGGTATGCGCAAGAGCAGCCAACTGTTAGTTAGACCCTGTGATAATGGTTATAGGTCTATAAATGCCACGCTTTACTTATGGACAATTCAAATTATGATCATCTTTTACAAAATAAACCGTTCAAACGGTTTACAACATCAGTGACAAAGATGTACCACATTTTCCCCAAACGGTTATGAAAAAATGGTGAGAAGTGTATCAATAATCGAGTAATACGTATTTTAGATATCTGTGGTGTCATTTTAACTGTAGAAGACCTTTTGCTTCAACAATTTAATTTAAAATCTCAATTTGTGTGTCATTCTGTGTAACGCTTTGGTGTGGCAACTCGCCAACCTTCCATTATTACATATCTGGCGCGAGGACTGGTAAAATCCCAAGGTAACAGAATCAAGAGTGATGTATCTTAATTGTAAAAGCCGGTTTCACAGTGATGTAAGAAAAATGAATCTCAACTAAACTAATGGTTTTATGAGACTGACCTACTAATGGAAACGTTTTTTATTGAACAATTCAAACAACCATCCATTTCCCCACTGCTGTGTTGCGATGTTGTACTGTGATATCAAATAGTTCCGAAAGAAATGATAAAACGGTTTCACAGCGTTTCCGACGTAAACTTCAAACTCCATAATGCATTCATGTACCACTGCAAACTTAATTTTGAGTCTTTAAACGCCCGAAATACTGCAGAAACCCTACTTGGAAGTAACCGTAGAATTATTCTTCAGTTTCTATACAGATGTGATTGTTCCCATCAAATGAAGGCGATACTTTAGGTCGATCGCGCTATCGTGTGATGTTTATGTTTCAATCGAACGATACCATACCTGAGATAAGGGGTGATTGCAATATAAACGGTTAGCTACTACCCTTGCATTAAGCCTATATCACCTGTTTACATGTTCTCGGTCGTTTACTGCGTTGAACTAATGACTCCGCATGTCCTTGGCAGAGTTATTGTTCGTTCCTCACATTGAATGACACAGAATGACTGGATGGTCTATGAGACTGTTCATTTGACTGTTAGTCTGGTAAAGGAAATGGTTCCACTCAGACTAATTGAAACTGAAACAGTTTTGACTTTATTGTGTTGTTTATTGTGAGAAGACATCATATCAATAATTTTCAGTAAATTTAGTTCCTTAAGCGGAAACTGAGATATTGACAGTTCAAAACAGCGTAGGGTTTAGCATAGTCAGGTTAAAAAATAGACCGCAAGCTAAGCGACGTTATACGACCCTTGCCGGTATACATATAAATACATGTCAGATATGAGAAAGGTCATCGCCGTCACATAGATATTACCCCCATATTGCAATATTGCCATAAATACGCCATAAGAAAGGTTCCCAAAACGTGCTGTTATTGGCTTGTTGCGCCAGCATTCTAGGCTTATATATGAATACCAACTGCTATAAGCCTAGAATGCTGGGGCATTACGTCCATACACATTATGTAGTTCTAGGCCTACTAGTTAATCTATATAAACATAAACGAGCACAAGTTTATATGTCCAACGCAGTATATGGCTGAGTTGAAAAGAAATGTAAACAGGTGATTTAAGCTTGGATGCAACGGCAGGTAGATACCCGCGGATATTCGGGCCCAATCACCCTTTATCGCTGGTATGGTATCATCCGATTGAAACATGAGCATCGCGACATTTGTCAATCCTCATCAAAATAAGTTCGGTCGGACTTATACCTTCGCAAATAATCGTAACATTCGTGGAACGTTTATAAATGCAAATTAGGGAACCTAATGTATTGTTACTAAGAACATGCAGGTATATACAGTGGAGCCTCGTTTATCCGGACCCCGATTATCCGGATGTCTCGCAATCCGAACGAAATTGTAAGGGAACGGAATAATTTGACCAGTTTGTTGCAGACGTCAATTTGGGACGGTCGACAATTTGGCTTTTGTTAAAGGGTTATAAGTATACACGTGCATACAGACCGTGTATGTCTTAATTTGTATAAGAACATGATCTGCTTCAATAGTCCGGATGATTCAGATATCCGGACATTTTGTTCGGAACGGACGTATTCGGATTAACGAGACATCGCTGTAGATAGACAACACAATTGATTGGTGCACGACGGCGTTTTTCACTGTTCGAATGTTATTGCGTCTTTGAGAGATTAATTTGCTCGGTGCGTTACAGAACTAGCCAAACATAGTTCAAATCAATTCATCCATAAGTCGTTACTGAGGCTAACGTGGTATATGAAGCATTTTGGAATAAAGATGTGTAAAGCATTCGGTAAAATACCTTATTGTGAAGTGCATTAGGTGGACTTTTGTTTCCCATAAGAGTATACAAGTTGACCAATTACTGACCAGTGTCTCCAGTATATTGACGTCCAGATAAATATCGTTTCATTTTCACTTATCGGATGTTTCACCTTCAGAAACGTCTTATGTAATGGTTAAAAATGCTTTAATATTAATGCTAAAACGTGCCCCCGTGCATCAAAAGCCCATTCAAAGGTGTGAAAAACAAGAAAAACTAGACCTGACTCGTGTCAATAAAAGAAAATATATGTGTTCACCACCCAAGATATGTGATATTACTGTGGAAAAGTAGTGAACCCCTTGGGAACGATAGTGTTAGATACCTGTTAGATAAAACCAGGATCATGGATATATGCGTACATCTTCAGTCAAACAAACCAGCATTAAATATGGGATATTCATACCTAGTTCTCCGGCTCATACACAAACATTTACATTACATTTTATGATAACAAAGGACGGAAAATTGAGAAACAACTAAGTCCCACGTACACTTTTAACACCCCTCGAGTACAATATCTAGCACGGCGACCCAAATATAGTTAAAAAGATTAAACAAACATCGCCACACACTACTTTACAACATTTCGGGTCAAGATTCAATCGTTTCGGTTTTAAAACCATTCGAGATGGGATGGATGAGGACTTCATTGGTTGTACTGATTGTCGCGTATTTCGTGTATAAGTACTCAAATTCATCTACGTCATCAAAAGTTGTGTCCAACATCAACATAAATTATGATTATGTCATTGTCGGCGCGGGATCGGCCGGAAGTGTGGTAGCAGCGCGCCTGGCGGAGGACGAGAATGTAAGCGTGTTGCTACTGGAGGCAGGTGGTGAGGAAACTGAGAACGCCAGTTTTGCCATACCTCTCGCCGCTATGAGTCTCCAGAAATCGGAATCAGATTGGGAGTACTATACTGTACCACAGAAAACGAGCAGCTTCTTTAGCGAGGTTGGGGACAACCGCCATTTCTGGCCTCGTGGTAAAGTCTTAGGCGGAACTAGCATGTATAATTTAATGAACTATGTCCGAGGTAGCAGGTTCGATTACGAGGAGTGGAAAGAGCTGGGGTGTACGGGCTGGGGATACAACGACGTCCTTCCGTATTTCCTCAAGTCCGAGGACATGCTTCAAGAAAAACTTAAGGCATCAAACTACCATCGTACTGGCGGACCGCTTGGTGTTAGTACCGAATCCGGACCATTGGTCGACGCATTCATAAGCGCGGGAAAGGAGCTCGGATACAGCGAGGTAGATTACAATGGCAAGGATCAAATCGGGTTTAGCGCCAGTCAGGTTAACGTGCGGGCTGGTACCCGTGCTGGGACGTCCCGGGAATTCCTGCGACCCGCCATGAAACACGCCAATCTTCACGTAGCAACCAGAACCCACGTGACAAAGGTCTTATTTGACTCGGATAAAAAGGCTGTCGGCGTGTCGTATATAAGTGATGGCGTAAAGTATATCGTTAAGGCTAATCGTGAAGTTGTCCTCTCGGCAGGAAGTGTTGGTTCCCCACAGTTACTTCTCCTGTCGGGCGTTGGACCCAAGGACCATCTCAATGACCTTCACATTCCACTCGTAGCGGATCTCCCCGTGGGGAAAAACCTTCAAGACCACCTTATGGCAGTGGTGCTGAGTGATATTAACACCACAGATAGCATAACGAAAACAAAGGCCGAGTCGGTATTGAGCGTTGCCGAGTATATGGCATTCAAGACTGGGCCGCTTGCATCGTGTGGTATACAGGCCACGGCCTTTTTTAACCTGGATGGCGGCAAGAAATATCCAGATGTTCAAATCCATTTATTTAACTCTCAACCAAGATTAGCGGACGTGAAAGCCAACAAATCTATGGTGGATGATATGTTTAGTCTGGAACCCAAGGAGGGGTTCTTACTATTACCTATCGTACTGCACCCAAAAAGTCGAGGGACAATCAAACTGAAATCCACGGACGCGTTCGACCACCCGCTAATTGACCCACAATACCTCAGTGAAGAAGACGACATCCGGACATTTATCCGAGGACTTCGAATGGCAGAGAAACTTTTAGAAACAAGTTCTTTCAGACGATTAGGCGCATCTATGGACAAATTGTATAGTAAGTTATGCAAGGAGCACAAGTTCATGTCCGATGCCTTCTACAAATGCTACGTCCAACACACGGCACTGACTGTTTACCATCCGACATCCACGTGTAGAATGGGATCAGTTTCCGATCCGAATAGTGTGGTCGATCCGGAACTAAGGGTTAAAGGTGTGAAAGGATTGAGGGTTGTTGACGCTTCCATCATGCCGAATATCATCTCTGGTAACACCAATGCACCAACTATTATGATTGCAGAAAAGGGTGCCGACTTGATCAGGGGCATCGATTCTGTGAAAGATATTCGTAAAAAATTAAAGCAGGGATGATGTTGACAATTTCATTTATTTACATGTATACATGTGTTATTAAAATGTTGATGATACGTGATTGAAACTAATGTGCATTGATTTAACTTAATTTTTTCATGGTTCGGACTACACGTGATTGTATTGTAATGGATTGTTTCTGTCAACACACATACACGAGCATTTTAACAAACATTTGCATCAGTTTGAACCTGCATTAGTATATTTAACAACACATACTCTACTCCTAACAGCATATCCTATTACAGTATTTCTAACTACACAAATGGTACCTCTGATTACCTTCAGCACTTCCAACAAAATGCACAGTAGTTTAAGCTTTAGAATTATACTGTCTTTTTGACAACGTGGACAGTATTTCCATTCCGTTTCTTAAGAACACGTAATTCTATCTACAATCAAAGCATTGAAAGCGCTGAAGGATTAAAATGCGTTTAAAGCAGGGTGACGGGGATAAGTTTAATTTATCTATTATTATTTGTTTGTCTGCATTTGCGTTCAATTTTGTAAGTTAATAATTAACAATATGCCGGCGGAGGGTATGCTATTAGACTATGGTCCCCTAGTGTGATGTATACCAACGGACCAGGACCCTAGGTTAGATAGGGTACGGATCTTGAGATTATTTCCTTTTTACCTTTTTTAAAAAGAAATGTTCACGGCCCTCATTTCAAACTCTTACAAACATTGATTTGATAATTCTACAAATGGAAATAGATACGACATTGTTTAGCCTAGCATTTTAGAGTATATGCAATAATTATCATGTTTCATTATTGATTCTTGGTCGTTCATTCTTTTTAAAAACAGACGATGTTTTGATTTCATTGATATTGGGTTAAACAAGAATTACCAACGTAACAAAATACTGTCTTGTGCCAATTGATTGAGAGTAAATAAAATAAGCTTCATACAATTGCAGTCGTTCTTTTCTTTTTTTATAAATGATCATACTTTGATTTTACTTTATTCCTTTTAAGAGGAAAACGCGTTGACTGACGCTAACAGGAAAGACAACTGGGGGGGAAATGCTCATGCCCTTTCTCCTTGTTTATCATTTGACATGCGTCTGATCTTTTGAATGGATTTATAACCAGTAATTTCGGATTCGATCCTCTTGTGCTGACACTGTATCAATGAAGAGAGTGTCCATAAGCACGGGGCACCTTTATTATTTGTAATTACATGTACATGCAGGGTCACTGCATAGCAAGCATGGATAAGGGAGATAACTTTCAATACGTTCTTCCGGAGAAATGTATATGCAATCCAGGATAAGAATAAGTAGTTCTTACCACGAGTTACTGAGTATCTTTCCGTTTAGAATTTGGTATCACAGGGACGTTCAGATCGTGTGTACATGTATAAATTATACTGTATAATACATGTATTTATAATATTGTTTTTACGTCATGAACTATTTGTACCCAGGATGATAGGTACACACTCATTTTACGCAAGGAAGTATTCCTGGATTTCCTTTCAAAGTTTGCCAATCTTTAACCCATTACCAAACAGTAATGACATTTGACCAGTTTATTGCAGACGACTCTGGAAATCATTGTGAAAATAGGACAAATTACTGTTAACGAGCAATTTCTCCTTTTCCTACAATGTTTTCTGTCCTAATAGAAGATTATTTTCCAATTTCATTACACTTTGAAATGTCGTCTGCAAACTCTTTCAATTTGAGACGGTCGAGAATTTGGTGTTGGGTAAAGCGTTAATCGACAATGGTCCCGTCTACGCCCAGCAAATGTGCGACATGAACGATAACTCTGCAAAAAATGGATTCTTTTCAAGCTGGATTTTTATGGAGTGGCTTTTTTAATTCTTATCTAATCATTTTCCATTTGTTTTGCTGTTTGATTGAAGATATTCGCTGATTTCAACAATATTACAGTTATATCACAGCGGTCACTCTGCACGTTAATGCACATGGTGTTTCGGAGTATTTTCATATCAGCACTAGGCCTACACCATTACCATTCAAAATCGCCGACTGCTTTCCCATATGAACACATTTGATCGGAAGTGAGAGCCGAATAAATAATGTTGCATTGGCTTCATTGAACGCCAGAGATAGTTTCGTCCGAGTTGTGTCTCGAACCCTATATTCCAAGTCGGTCATCCGACCGACTCAGCTAACGAGGCTTGGCAAAAGTAGCACCGTTGACTAGTTTATCTTCAATTTTGACCAACTTGTCGTTTGTGATGAAAAACTGGTCATAACATATTAATCCCAATCTGGACACATCGGGTTTATCCAATGAAAACACCTCTGAGATTATAGGGATGTCGCAGTATTGTTTCTCGCTAGAAACTTATAATTTTGCCATTTCGTATAAGTAACCGATAAAAAATAATTAAGAAGGATGTCCAACACTTGCAAGCTCAGACATACAGACATACCGGCATACAAACATACAGAAATACATACAGAAATACAGACATACAGAAATACAGACATACAGAAAAACAGACATACTTACAGATAAACAGAAATACAGACATACATAGAGACATATATAGAGACATACAGAAATACAGAAATACTGACATACAGATATACAGAAATACAGACATACAGAAATACAGACATACAGAAATACAAACATACAGAAATATAGACATACTTACAGAGATACAGAAATACAGACATACAGAAATAGAGACATACAGAAATACAGACATACAGAAATAAGGACATACAGAAATACAGACATAAATACAGACAGGAATACAGACAAACAGAAATACAGACAGACAGACATAAATACAGACATAAATACAGACCGACATAAATACAGACCGGCATGAATACAGACCGGCATGAATACAGACCGGCATGAATACAGACCGACATGAATACAGACCGACATAAATAAAGGCGAACATAAATACAGACATAAATACAGACATAAATACAGACAGACATAACTACAGACATAAATGAAGACCGACATAAATACAGACATAAATACAGACAGACAGACAGACATAAATACAGACATAAATAAAGACATAAATACAGACAGACATAACTACATACATAAATACAGACAGACATAAATACAGACATAAATACAGACAGACATAAATACAGACAGACAGACAGACAGACAGACATAAATACAGACCGGCATGAATACAGACCGACATAAATACAGACCGACATAAATACAGGCCAACATAAATACAGGCCAACATAAATACAGACATAAATACAGACATACATACAGACAGACATAACTACAGACATAAATACAGACATACATAAATACAGACATAACTACAGACAGACAGACAGACATAAATACAGACAGACATAACTACATACATAAATACAGACAGACATAAATACAGACATAAATACAGACAGACATAAATACAGACAGACAGACAGACAGACAGACATAAATACAGACCGGCATGAATACAGACCGACATAAATACAGACCGACATAAATACAGGCCAACATAAATACAGGCCAACATAAATACAGACATAAATACAGACATACATACAGACAGACATAACTACAGACATAAATACAGACATACATAAATACAGACATAACTACAGACAGACAGACAGACATAAATACAGACAGACATAACTACATACATAAATACAGACAGACATAAATACAGACATAAATACAGACAGACATAAATACAGACAGACATAAATGCAGACATAAATACAGACAGACATAAATACAGACATAAATACAGACAGACAGACAGACAGACAGACAGACATAAATACAGACAGACAGACAGACAGACAGACAGACAGACAGACAGACAGACAGACAGACATAAATACAGACATACATACAGACAGACAGACAGACAGACAGACAGACAGACAGACAGACAGACAGACAGACAGACAGACAGACAGACAGACAGACAGACAGCCAGACAGACAGACAGACAGACAGACAGACAGACAGACAGACAGACAGACAGACAGACAGACAGACAGACAGACAGACAGACAGACAGATAGATAGACAGACAGACAGACAGACATACAGAAGGAAAGACAGACAGACAGATAGACAGACAGACAGACAGACAGACAGACAGACAGACAGACAGACAGACAGACAGACAGACAGACAGACAGACAGACAGACAGACAGACAGATAAAAAAAATAACAAAGATATACATCCGCGCGAAAAGGCAGGGTGGCAATAGTTTGACAGATGCTGATATAAAGCTACAAATACTATTAGTACTATGATCCTTTTCCGTGATACTTTCGGGACTTTGATATATCCCTTGGCAAGGTCGGAGATGTCGGCACGATTGTAAGAAATATTCTCGTCTTAAACAGAACCCATCGTTACATGGTTCTAGATCTACTTTATTTCACTCTTTAATTGTTCATCAGTGATTTGCAACGGATCGAAGAGAAACAAATAGTCGCCTTTCACGATATGTAATTTTAGTCGACTGTAGATAAATTCGGACACGCCTAAGTTCGGACACAAATGATTACTTGAAGTCGTTTGTGATTGTGAACTAAACATATTTGTGTAATCACCTTAATTTTTTGTATATGTGAGTGAACGAAACCAAATATAACTATTAACTTTTGTTGACTTTGGTTGTTAGCTATATGACAATTGCATTTTATGATAGAAATAATAAATAGAATTGGTTCAAAACAAGTTAGCAATACTTTCTTTGGCTTAATTCTTAATTGCTTCTCAATTCTGATGATTATAGATTGATTAAATAAGCACCTGAACATGCAAATTACCAAATTGTGTTTACTCAATGGAACCAAAGGTCCTGCTAGCCTGGCCCAGTGGTTAAGATTCCGGGTTGAAGTCCCATTGGTACCTCTGGAGCGTCCTTTGGCAGAACATTTTAGAGCCCTAACATAGTACTGATGAATCTAGGAAAACCATTTCATGGCTGAAAAATTGTTGACACAGTGTTTAAACCAATATTAACAAACCCAATAGACCCAAATTATATATATAAAATACCTCTAAACAATGTCAGCTCTATGCACATCTCTTGTAATTTACAGACAGTTGTGGAGGCGGAGAATCCCACGGTTTCCACTTTACTTTAAGGATGATCCACAGAGACATGTGTTACTCCCACAATTTTGGATGAAGCTGTTAAAGCCCAGTGAACCTGTCCCTCCTGATACTGTACACTTTGAGATTCATCCACAGTAAGTCTTGTCAATCCTTGATAGCTCAGGAAATATTGTGATGGTTAGCTTTTGCTGAAGGAATTATCTCCCGTCACAGTGCAACTTTATTTACTCAAGATTACTTATCAGGCTATAAAGGTAATCTGTATTGTGATTCATTCTTTCCATAAGAAGACTGCAATTGCAGGGTTAACAAAATTTGATTTTTATTTATTTTTCTGTTAATGCAAAATGTTTATCTCCACTTGTTCTCATAATGGTTATATAGTTAACGTTTCAGGAAAGATTCACTTAATCATTGAGGCTTTTGGACAAGCTGTGCAAAACAGACAATTGACATTGCGTCCCCTGCATTTTATTCAGGGACCTAAGTTCAAGAGTCCAGTATAGCAGATATTCGTATTCTTCTGCAGTTGGTGAATTAAATTATGTATATTTCAAAGAATTATTTTAAGCAAGACACTATAACATGATTTATTTCTCATTCATCTGTGTCCATAAAGAAAATACGTGACTTTTCCACAATGTTGTCAGGGGTAGTGCTGTTGATTGCAAATGAAGTCATTTGGGACAAAAAAATGAAAGTTGCTCTGAAACAATCTGTGCAGTTAAGATATCTGTCCGGTTATGATTATGATATGCAACAGAGGAGGAGATTGGTTGTGAGGTTAAATCAATTGTTCGTATTGGCCAGCTTGTGCAAAAGCCTTAATCCACTACCAAACAATAACAACATTTGACTGGTGTGTTGCAGACGACTTTGGAAAACTTTGTGGGAAAACGAGAAAATGCTCTTAATGAGCAATTTCTTCTTTTCCAACAATGTTTTCTGCCTTTTTTGAAGATTGTTTTTCAATTTAAACACATTTTGAAATGTCATCTGAAAACCGTTTGAATTTGGAACAGTTGAAAATTTAGCGTTTGGTAAAGGGTTAACAGACAAAGGAATTTTGATTGAAATTTAAGATATAGCAATTATACGAACAAGTGCAGAAAAAGATTCAGCATTTACAGACAAGTAGACCAAAGCCCTTTTAACAAGGAACGCAAATACATGTATGTGTGAACTGACCATTTTAAAAAACAAACGAAATGCTATTGAAAAACCTGACACTCATATAGCCAATTTGTTAGAAGTTTGTTTACTTTATCAACAGGATGAGTAAGGCAGATGTTAAACAGTACCTAGAGAAGATTTACCAAGTTGATGTGGCCCAAGTCAGAACAGAAATAAGAAGAGGTATCAAAACATTCCAATTTCTATTTATTTTGATTTTGTTAGATTCTGTTAGATACAGTAATTTATGAAGTATCTTACATTTCAGTCTATGATAAAACATAACCACCATTTCATAGATATGTTTAAATTTTTTATTTATTTATTTCAAATAGCAGGCATGTCGGCAACACTTTGCCATTGGCCTTAACAATATTTTAATTTACGAAATATAGCAAACATTACAAAGCAATAGAAAACATAGTAAAATAACATGTACTTTTCACAGAAAAGCAAATACAAATTTAAATATAAAAAGAAAACAAGATACCCGATGGAATGTCAGAAGAATTTAACAATAATTGATACAGAAAGAGTAATAGTTTACGGTTCATTGCTTCTAATCCTTCTAATAAAGAAATGGCTTGGTCACAGCTTTCCTTTCAGCCTTAGTTTTGTGAAAGTTGGTTTCATTAGACTAATAGATGGATGGGTTAATCAAATGTTTATATTAAATGTCAATAATATGTTAAGTAAAATCAGAGGCAGCTTTGTCACTAGTTTGTGGAAGGGTGCTTTTGCAAGATGCTTTTGAATGCCAGGAAAACCCCAATAGTATTGAAAACTGCAGGAATGGTGTTTAACCATCGGTTTTTTTTCCCTTCTTTAATTGGTGACCGGGGAATGGTACCAGTAACCATTCCCAAAAGGTTACTGGAGTCTTCCCAATCGCAGCACAGGACATTTCCCAATTTTGATATCGCCCTATTTTTTTCAAAGATGGCACACATTTTCAACATGCATGCAAGGAAAATTGTGGATCTGATATCCATAAAATTAATAAATATTTGAGTTATTAAAATTTGAAAAGCTGTTTCAATCCGCTTAGCGCATTTGTGGCAGAATGCTCATAATCAAACAAGTGAATTTTCCTATATGGTTAGATAAACTTTACAAAGCGACCTATAGACGGACAGTTACAGTTAAATAAAACATACGAAATTTTCATTTACTTATAGCAAGGGAGGTATATCTTCATTAAACACTTGTTCAAGCATGGCAGACGATTCTTGACCAAGGATGGACATGGAAGTGAACAACCAACTTCTCTTAAAACCTGAACCCTCAGTGAAAGGGGTCATTTCCCACCTTCCATTGGATTTCTAAAATAGACACTGCTTCTTTACAAGTTTGTCAAAAATTATTTCAATCATAACTTCAACAGTCAAAATAAATTTGACACAACAATAAAGTCAAAGCAGTAAGGAATACATAGGCGTGTTTCACAAATCCATCTCTTGTGAGCTGTATTTTTCATATATTGATAAAAGTTGTTAAATGATTCTGCACTTAAATTTTTTTTTATATAATAATTATATATATTTATAATTCTTTTTTTTAAATTTCACCTCCTAGTGTGACAATATCTCACTAGTAGTTTTGCTGTTGAACACCTTTGGCTTGAAATGCTTTGCAAGGCAGAATATAACCCCTATTGATAGATTAGATGCTTTTTTATGATGCCCTATTTCTAAACACGAATTTTCCCAAATTTGTATATGTCACGACTTAAATTTTTCCCAATTAGAAGATGTCACGCCGCAAAAAATTTCCAATTGTAGGGGTACAGGAGTCTTTCCCAATCAAGGGAAAAAACCCGCTGTTAACCCAATAAAAATTGGCTGTGAAATGCTTCTTTGATAAATCACCAAAAACGGGCATTCAACAATAAAAATTCTATTGTAATATCAAGTAAAAACTACAATCTAGCTTGTGTTAAGCAGCCACCCTTTTAAGCAGTCAACCTGCCTTAAACAGCCACTACAGAAAGTCCCATTGTTAAATGTATAGTGTTCATCAATTTGTGTTAAGCAGCCAACCTGTCTTAAACAGCCAATTTACTCCATCCCATAGGCTGGCCTCTTAACACAAGTCTGACTGCATTGTAATATTAAGTAGAAACAATTGCTACGTCCTGCATTTTCGTATGGTTTTACTTCAGGTGATATGATATAAATAAAAAAAAGGTGTATTCCCTAGGCTAATAGTTTTATTTCAAATTATTCTGTTTATTTCATTTCATAACAAGGTCTTTTTACCTTATACAGCTGTTTATGTGAGGAAATTTGGAAGTAAAATATTAGTTTCTTTAAAACTACGCAACAGCTCTACTGTTATATGATTCATACTGCAGAATAGTCCTTGAAAGAAAAATTTGATAGCTCCTTTTGTATTTCATATAACAATAGAAAAACTGTATTGTTTCAACGTATCATTTTAACTTTCCAATTTTCTCTTCTGTGAACAAGTTCCTTTATTCCATTACCAAACAATAACGACATTAAACCACTTTGTTGCAGACGACTCTGGAAAACAATGTTTTCTGCCCCATCAGAAGATTACTTTCCAATCTCATAACATTTTGAAATGTCGTCTGTAAACTCTTTTTTTGGACGGTTGAAAATTTGGCGTTCAGTGAAGGGTTAAGATCTAACCAAGAGTTATATTTCCTAGACTAACAACGTAACCCTGTTGTACTCATTAGCATCATCTTCCATCCTTGTTGTTGTTGTTGTAAGTTCCTCTGCTAATTCATCGGAGCACCCTATCGGATGACATCTTGACATCTGTTATTTGTTTTTCAGGTTTAAAGATTCATGAGATACGGACCAAATATAGACATGAAGATCAAAAGTATGCCTATGTGCAACTGGTAAGGATTGGTGTTTATTTGTAGTTAAATCCAACTTTCTAACATAGAAAAAACTAACATGCTGTTTCGGAGTAAGAAACTTGAAAACAAGGTGACAAATACAGAAACTCCCATGTTGAAACTAATCCAAACTTGAGGATACTAAAACTAATGAAAGAAATTTAGACTGATCAGATTTTCCCATTTCTCCTACATTAGAATTTGTTATCATTCCAAAACTGAAATGAAAAGCAGATGATAATAAAAGTGTTCTATGAAATACACTTTATTCATGATGGTGGGTAGAAACTATTTGAACAAATGGATAAAGTGCTTGTGAAAATCTTTTGTGAAAACAACAGAGGTTTCTAAAGATTTCTGCTTAAGTCGTTTGAAAGTGAGTTATTAACCTTGTCAGTGCCACAGGCAAGATTTCTAACCATTAGAGGGTTGGTACCACAAACAAGATATCTTGACATATATACAGTGTAGCAACGAAGCAAATATTATTAATTGTATTTTATACATTTATTTGCATAATCAAAATATAACAAATCAAATGGTTTTTTTTATATTGCATTTGATTTGATTTTGCTTATGTCATACCTGATTGTGCTGCACATTTTAAAGATTTATATTTAGTAGATTAAAAGTTATGAATTTTTCATTTCTCCTGGTGTTGTTTCTAGAAGATTCCTTTCAAATATATTCAGCCCAGGAATTCCTTTGCTAACAAGATTAAAGAGTAAGAGGCTTAAATGATAGAAAAATAAAAGTAAAGACTATTGGTGGAAGTCTGACAGAAACACAGATGTCTTGAGTGTGAGTGTTATCTTCATATATTTAATGAAGTCCTCACCACTGACCAATTATGTTCATGTTGGAAAGCAAGCCATTGCTTGATAAGATATTGTGCATCTCTTGGGAGTATGGATAATTGCACTGACCACCATGATTTAACTAGAATACTCCTGAAAACAGCATGAAACATCCAATTCAAGTCAAATGGTTTTGATCCAACCTTAACCCTTTACCAAACATCAAATTTTCGACTGTCCCGAATTGAAAGAGTTTGCAGACAACATTTAAGAATGTGATAAAATTGGAAAATGATCTTCGGATAGGGCAGAAGCAATTTCTCCTTTTCCCACAATGATTTTCAGAGTCGTCTGCCGCAAAGTGGTTAAATCTCGTTACTGTTTGGTAATGGATTCAAAGCATACTGGCCCTAAAAAACTGCAAAATCGGGTAAAATGAGTTGTAAATTATGATAGAATATGTTTAAACATAGCTAAACGTCACAAGATCATGACAATATAATGCCTGCACTATTAACTATTAATGTTTCAAAGTGCTATTTTTACAAATTGTTTACCCCACAATTTGACTTCTTTGTTTACATTGAAATTATGTCTAAAAACAGCAATGAGTGCTCGGGAAAAAAAGTGGTGGTCACCTGGTTAGAAAAATCAGGTGATTGACATGAAAAAATTGTCATTTATCCAACACCAACAATGTAAATATTAAAATTGAAGAATTTCTCAGAATTCATTTTTTCCTGACGTTTCTTGGCTGACCTTGTATTATCATCAATTGTAAATGAACCCCATCATATTCAATCTTTCAAAAGCATCATGTGAATGTGTAACAGTCTCAGTTCCTCTGTAAAAGGGGATTTAAAGTAATTTTAAATTAAAGTCGATTGTCAATTATTTTAGAACTTTCCCAATTTTATTGCAAATGAGTGCTAGTATGGCTTTTAGTGAATCTTTTGAATTGCTAACAGCTTTGAAATCTATGTTCAATGACAAGGAAAACTGGACTTTAAACTTGACCAAATGCCAAATTTTAGAATGTCCCAAATTGAAAAAGTTTGCAAACAACATTTCGAAATGTGATAAAATCAAAAAATAGTTTTTCTGATAGGGCAGAAAACATTGTGGGAAATTGAGACATTCCTCTTTAAGAGAAATTTCTCCTTTACCTGCAATGTTTTCCAGAGTAGTCAGCAACAAACTGGTTAAATGTCCTTATTGTTTGGTAATGGGTTAACTCAGTAATGCTTTAAATGCTGCAGACTTTGGAATTCAATCTTGTTCAACAGGCATCTGTTACATAGTCTATTCTTTTGATAACTTAACCCTTACAGTGCTGAAACAGACTTTATGCTTATGCAAACAGGTTAGATCCAGGCTAGCTGCCAAGTAAATTGGCTGCTGGCCTGTGATCTTACCTGTTTGCTACTCTGAGTATCTTACATCAACACTATTATGTAGATGTTTAATGTTTTGGATCATGAGAGGCAGTCTCCAGACTGACTTACGGAATGCCGATGGTTCTACCCACCTTGACCAGCTCTTATGGGCAGTTGAGTATGGGGTCTTCCTCCATCATTAAGAGTGGGGCATCGCTACATAACTGAAATAATGTTGATGTGATGTAAAACCCATATTAAAAAAAAAATGTTTTGGAAAGCAGACGACACAAAAATCTAGTTTTAAAAAATTATCCAGCATTCTAAGGGTTAATTTAATCTATTGTTTTTGTAGTAAACTAAAATAAAATGAAGAAACAGGAAACTCTTATCTTTTTAAGCTTCATTACCCTTTCTACTGAACTGTTATCTTAATGTATTCATGTACCTAACATACAACATATATTTTTATTTTTTGCAGCATGAATCAACATATGAGTTCCCAGACGTGAATTTGGGCGGCAGACGTAAAGAGAGAATGCAAAGTCTTGAAGAGGACAAATCCAAAGCCACTTCTGCTGAGGGAGGCGGTTCAGAGAACAAAACATCTTCAGGGGTTCCAAGGTGGTTCAGATGAAGAAATGTCAAGGTCAAATATTGACCTTCATTTTCTTGAAAGACATGTGATCTGTGTTCAAATGCATTTGACCAGTGGCCAATACACCACAATTTGATTATTCAAAACAGTTTACCCAATGAAATGGTGTACAAAACTCTGACGAAGGAAATGCATGTGTGCTAGTTAATATATTTTTTTCAATGTCTCTATTTGTAAAACTCCGACAAATATTGGGGCGGGGTTTTGTGAACTGGTCAATTGTGCTTAAATCTTTTCACAGAGACTAAGATGAGGGTACATATCAAATATTTTGGCATGCCAATTTTCAAGAACCCTATTTATTTGTGCCTAATCCTTTACCAAACGCCAACTCTTCGACTATCCCAAATTGAAAGAGTTTGCAGACGACATTTCAGAATGTGATGAAATTGAAAAACAATCCTCTGATAGGGCAGAAAACATTGTGGGAAAAGGAGAAAGTGTTCGTTAAGAGCAATTTTTCCTTTTCCCACAATGTTTTCTAGAGACGTCTGCAACAAACTGGTCAAATGTTGTTATTGTTTGGTAACAGAATGGTCTTGACAAGACCGCACTTATGAGTACCAACAACCATGGGTTAAGAGATGTGATCAAGGGAAATCCTTTCTCTAATTTAGACATTATACATTATAGAAAGCATTGTGAAAAAAGGATGAAATGCATATAAATCGTTTTTTGCTAAATCCACATTCATAATTGGATGCAGGTGGAGTAGTGTGAAACTGAAGTGTTTGTTTGATGATGATTAACCCTTAGAATGCTGAGTACTATTCTGAAATAACGTTTTTGTGTCGTCTGTTTTCCAAAACCTTGAATATCTGCTTAATTTATTGCGGAAAGGTAACCAGGGAAGAAACCAGGTTAGATCACCGGCCAGCCGCAAATAAACTTGTTGACTACTTTCCAAAATTTGAAATATCTGCTTAACTTTATTGAGGAAAGATACCCAGAATACCAAACAGGTTATATCACAGACCAGCTGCCAATTTCTTGGCGGCTGGCCTTGATCTTACCTGTTTTCATAAGCATGAAGTTGGTTCCAGCACTTTTAGGGATAGACACCCTTTCGGTCTTACTTAAGTATCCATTGTATCAAAATGCAGCCAATCTTGTTTTATTCAATTATAGAGAAAGGAGACAATCATGGTGTGACAACTTATGGATTAATAGGATGCCAGGCATTCAGAAAGGTTCATCAGGAAAATTCTGAATGACTTGCATCCTTTTATAGCTTAGCCTTAGACTAAATAACTTTTCATGCACTGTTTAAGGATTATGCTTCGAATAAGGTTGACCTATGTATCAGAATCTGAATGAATTACATGTACCATGTACATGTACTGTGTTTGTTCTATAGGGAAATAAATGAAAGTTAATTTTACATTTAAAGACTAATGTTCTATTTGACTTGAACTTTGAGTCCCTTTCTGCACGTACTGTTTTTGTATGGATGTCCATGCTGTATGCTGATTTCAAAGGCCTAGTTAAGTCCTTATTTAAATGATCCCCCCCCCCTACCAAAAAACAAAATGGAAAAAAACAATAACCAGATGACTGCTCACTCGGAATGATCCAAGCTGTAAGTGTGTAGTGTGTAGAATGAAATAGCTACGTCTGGTTCATTCGGACCAGATGACCACCAGCTGTGATGACCAGCTATGACTTTGACATTCACATACACAGTGATCTCCCTTTGCAAAAGTTGTTCTGTAGATTAGCAAAGGGAGGTAATCCTGCTCGGAGTTCAGATTAGCCTGGGGTCCTGGCCCATGTGTACACCCTAGTGGGGGTATATGTATGTATCTCGTTTTGCATGATTTTCTGTTTATACACCCCTTCGCTAAAAGACGGTAACTATCATTGCCAGGCCCCAGGCTAAGTTTAGATTATATGTATTGGTTACAACTTGTAATCTTACATAATCACATTTATTTAAATTTTATTGAAAAGATAAATGTACACAAGCAAGTCATTGGTTAAGATACAAGAAAACTAGAATCTAACACTTAATTTTTTACATTCAATTATATATATTTAGAGAAAAACAAGGTGTTTGGGTAGTGCATAATCTGATAACTTACGCCGCTTGTTTGTCAAGAAACAGTTGTAGGTTTGCGTTATACAATCAATACATGTATGGATGCCCTGTAGAGGGTTTGAAATTATAATAAGTTGCCCTGTGAGATATGACGTCCGAATGATCGAGACGTAGATATTGCCAGAGACATAGATAACAGAGATTGGCAACTCCGGAATTATCGCCAAACTCTCGCGTGCTGCGAGGTTCTGCGAGATAAGGAAAGTGTGTATCTGTTTATTCGTTGCCACGGGAGATGTCAAGTGAAATTGATACTTCTTTATTACAGTAAAATAGCTATGTTATGGTTATCTGATTGGTTATCTGAAACAACTTCTGGACATTTTGTTTTCTTTTCATTTTATTAAATTGATTTTACGTTAAAAACAAAAAATTCCAATAGGCCTTCTTTTTAAATGACAGACTTGATTACCACGCAATTGTTCTTATAACGACAATGTCTTTCAAGTAAAGGTTTGAATAATTTTTTGTAATAAATCAAGTGACTCTTTAGTTGCAGTTAATAACCAAAGCATGAACTTTCCACTAAGACATGATAGTTTTCGTCAATATTAAAAGATTGCTTTCTCACTTCATTCCATTTATTCTGTGTCGTAAAACTGTTTACAGTGCTAATTTTGTCAAAACAAAACACATTTTTCATCATGACATTATTTCAAGCCAAATGTTTCAATTTAAAAAAATTAAAAGTATTTTATGATGTTAAAATGCATGTAATGAGAATTTTTGTATAAGTGGTTTTAGTAAACGAAAGGACACATAAGAAAAAAACTGGATGAATAAAGGGTGACTAAAGGACGAATAAAGAACAAATAAGGGACGAAAAAAGGACGAAAAAAGGACGAAAAAAGGATGAAAAAAGGACGAATAAAGGACAATTAAAGGACGAATAAAGGACGAATAGAGGACGAAAAAGGGACGAAAAAAGGACGAAAAAAGGGCGAGAAAAGGACAAATGAAGGGATGAATAAAGAACGAATAAAGGACCAAAAAGGACGAATAAAGGACAAATAATGGATGAATAAAGGACGAAAAAAAGGACGACTGAAGGACAAATAAAGGACGAATAAAGAACGAAAAAGAGACAAATAAAGGACGAATAAGGGCGAATACAGGACAAATACAGGACGAATAAGGGACAAATAAAGGACGAATAAAGGGTGAAAAAGGGATGAATAAAGGATGATTAAAGGACGAATAAAGAACGAATAAAGGACATATAAAGGACGAATATAGGACGAATAAAGAACGAATACAGGGCGAACAAAGGACGCACAAAGGACAAATACAGGACAAATACAGGATGAAAATAGGACGAATACAGGACGAATACAGGACGAATACAGGACGAATAAGGGACAAAAAAAGGATGAATACAGGACGAATAAAGGACGAATATAGGACAAATAAAGGATGAATAAGGGATGAAAAAAGGACGAATAAAGGACAAATAAAGGACGAATAAAGGAGGAATACAGGACGAATAAAGAACGAATAAAGGACGAATACTAGACGAATAAGGGACAAATAAAGGACGAATACAGGAGGAATAAAGGACGAATAAAGGAAAAATAAAGGACGAATGAAAGACGAAAAATGTCGAATAAAGGGGTGAATAAAGGGTGAATAAAGATTGAAAAGTGGACGAAAAGTGGACGAAAAGTGGACGAAAAGTGGACAAAAAGTGGACGAAAAGTGGACGAATAAAGGATGAATAAAGGATGAATAAGGGACGAATAAGGGACGAATAAGGGACAAATAAAGGACAAAAAGGAACGACTAAAGGACAAATAAAGGACAAAAAAGAGACAAAAAAGGACGAATAAAGGACGAATAAAGGACGAATAAGGGAAGAATAAAGGACAAAAAGGAACGAATAAAGGACAAAAAAGGGACGAAAAAAGGACGAAAAAAATGATAAAAGATAAATAACGAATAAAGGTAAAAAAAGGGACGAAAAAAGGACGAATAAAGGACAAATAAAGGACAAATAAAGGACGAATAATAGACGAATAACGGATGAAAAAAAGGACGAATACAGGACGAAAAAAATGATAAAAGTATGAATAAAGGGCGAATAAAGGAATAAATAAGGAATAAATATTTTTTATATAAGGTCATGTAAAGATCAGATAAAACGTTAATAATCGGTTTAGAGATTAAAAGGGGTAAAACAGTAAAAGCGGAATACTGGGTAGAAGTGGTATGGGTTAAAACAGATATTAAGACCAGTCAAAACGTTAAAAATGGGTTAACAGATGAAAAGGTATACCTGAACGATGTGATATAAAAACAAAGATAATAGATACATTTGGGATACTTGAAGAAGCGATATGGGTTATGAAATATGATGAAATATAAACAGATGAAATATGTAAATCCACATCCACCACCAACATCTACTAGAGAACAGATTGTCAACACACCTTGCCGATTTAAAGTAAAAATGTTGCATTTCTTTGGTGATGATGAAAGACGTGATAAAGTCTATCTTTATTCTTACAAACGATCAAACAACAACATCACAAAATCGGAACAGTGTCGTTATCAAATAGTATGGTGTACGGAATAGACCGAAATTGTAAATGGCGGTATACCTCCATTAAAAATGGGGGTATACAGCCAAATTTAACGGTATACCCTCAGATTTAGCGGTCAACCGTTAAAAATAAGGGTAAGCCGATAAAATAGCGGTTAGCCGTAGTCTATTTTTAGCTGATTTTACCTGGATTTGTTACATAATCCCTAAATGAGGGTAGACCCTTATCTATTTATAGATCACCCTCTATTTCTCAACAACCAATCAACGCTATTGTATCATAAGAGGTTTTCATAACTAACGGTTACAACCAAAGCCGAAATATATAATTAATAATTTCTTTTCAAGAAGCTGTCATACAATTTAAGTAAATCTACTTTTGTATTCAATCGGTATGTTGAAATTTTTGGCAACGGATTTTTGTTTGTTGTTTATTTTCTATTTTTTAGTTTGTTAGTGTTTTTTTTTGTTTCATTCACCTCGTGGTAGTTTTTCCGCCCCAACAAAAATTCGATTAGAAAAAATTGACGATAACAATATTGGGGTCTCTCTTTCTCTAAATACAATGTACAATCACATAAATTCATTGATGCAAATAATTTCGATGAAAACTCGTTTAGACGCATTTGCAGCAGACGATTATCATCCGACAATTTCTTTTGTCATTCCGATTTTTTTTACCGAAATATCAAATTGGTTATGTTTAAGTTTATACGTTTTAAGCGACGGCTGTTGTTCGACCGACCTTAACATTTTCCCAACAAATAACGACATATCAATAGATTGTTGCAGACGACTCTGAAAAACATTGTGGGAGAGAGAGATTTCTCCTTTACCAAACAATAATTTCTACCCTATCAGAAGATTATTTTCCAATTTAATCACATTTTGACATGTGGTCTGCAAACTATTTCAATTTGGGACAGCCGAAAACTTTGCATTTGATAAAGGGTTTGTTTTATTATTTGTATGGGGTTTTATATCGCGTCAACAATAGTACAGTTAAATGATGGAGGAAGACCCCATACTCAACTTCCCAAAAGAGCTGGTCAAGCCGGGTAGAACCATCGGCACTCCATGAATGGTCAGTCGGAAGACTGCTCTCATGAAACTTAATTCTAGAACGTTTTATCCCGTTTCTTTAGCCGTTCAGCTATATATACGGCACATCTGCTTCATACGCTATTTAAAAAATAACGAATAAGTTTAAAAACAGAAATGCTCATAAGCTTTTAACTCACTTATAATCCACCTATAAAGTTAATGGTTTTAACGAGATGGAATATATGCAATTTGCAATGAGCATCATTTACCACTTTGATTTTTCGAATAATCGTCAGCTAAGGGGCATAGAATTCAGGTAAAATGTTTACTAGTCATATATAGGAAATCTAGATCAATGACCTAAGTTTCGTTCAGTAAAGCCAGCTGTTCAAAAGCGTTTTGCGCTGGTATCGCGCTAATTCGTTGGCTTCTTTGGAGAAATCGAGGACCTGATACAAAACATTTGCGATGGGATTTGTTGTTGAACGCCGTGTACTTTTATATCATTATAATAGATAGTCAACGGTGTAAATGTTAAAATAATAACCCATACAATGAAAGCACTTAGTTCAACAGCTCATATATATTTTCTTCGCACCGGGGGCTGAGCTTAGAGAGTATGTGTCTCGAGTGAAGAGGGTTGCATGTTCGATCCTTGGACATGGCGATCATATAAAATGAACGGAAAAATGATGGTAGTAATAGCTTTCTACTATGGTACTCTAGGTAACTGGGATAGCTTTGCGACTTAGGATGTTGGTTCGTTTGCTGAAAAAGGGCTGTATCGTTAAAAACTGAATGTACTTTGCGATAATCATACAAAATGCATTGGTCATTCATGATTCTTCCTTGGATTATCCAAATTGAACGTATTGTGACTTTTTGTTCTATACAAAAGCAATGTAACAAATGATGTTTGTTTGCACATTAAAAACCTTCTGTTGTGATTGTGAAACAAAAGGGTAACTCAGTATTGCTCATTAGGACAAAATGTCAGTGTACGGAGAGTAATTCAACAATTTTACCCGCTAACCATATGGGGTAATGGTTAATACGAAACTGTTCGACCATGAAGTAATATCTAAGGCCGCAAAAGGAATGAGTGCCTTGCACGGGTAATTGTTGCAATTTCGCGACTCGCTCGCCACGTAATTATCGAATTACACGTGCTCAATACTGAAGTTACAATAACTCGCGATATTTCCTTACGAAAATAGAGGCCTTTTGTGCGCAATGTACACATCTCGCGTAATGGATAAATATGAAAGGTGGGTATTTTGTTTTGCTCATTAGGACAAATTGTCAGTGTATAACGAACCTGCAGTAAGAAGAAACAATCCACGAATGCTCCTTCTTGATAGAAGGAAATTATGATAAAAAAAAACAGCAAAGGAATGAACTTTAAATTGAGGCTTGTTAAAAATTGCTTGATTTCTTCTTTTATCCAAACGATTATTTCGGGAAATAAAATTCGAAGAAAAGAACAACATTCAGTTGCAAGCTTTGATTTACTTTGCTTTTCATCGCATTTATTTTACTTAGAATTTGGGATTACCGTATGAGACAAGAGGTTAATATGAAACGATTCAACCATGGAGTAACCTGGAAGGCCACAAAGCGCATGAGTGTCGTTCAAGGATAAGTGTTGCAACACGCTCGCCATATAATTAGCGGATTACCCGTACTGAATGGCGTGGTTACATGAACTCACGATATTTCACGATATTTTTGTTGGCCAAAATTAAGACTTTTGTGTGCCGTAATTATATATTATGTAATTTCACCTTATAAAAGCCGGGTGTTTTGGAGATATACGCCAAACGACTTTAGCCACAGCCAGGAAAGGACGTATGTTTGAAAATACGTCTCTTAATTTGGATTTCTAAAACGAAAAGGTAATTCGTTATTTTGTCTGGTTTTAATTTTCCCCAATGTCATTCTGTAAGTTGTGTATACTTTTACCAATAGCCAATTTTCTACTGTCTACTGATGTAGTAGAAGACCTTGTGGGGAAAGGTGAAATTGCACGTTGTGAGCAATTTCTCCTTTTCCCACAATGTTATTTCTAGCGTCGTCTGCAACAAAGTGTTAAATTTGTTGTTATTGGTTTGTGATGGGATAATATACTATTTCAAGATACTTTCGTAATCCTCAACCGTATTTACCAATACATTCTGTAAGTTGTGTATACTTTGTTTAACGTTATTTGGTTCGAGTCTTCAGCATTACTGTTTATTACAGATCGCTCGTATGGTCGGAGTGGGTCGGAGCTAGATGAATGGTGGCATCCAATTGCATACAATGACGACCGACCCACGATATGTTTCGATTATTTCCATATTTCTATATTCATATTTCTTTCCATATAGATTAGTAGCTTATATACCAGCAAATCAAACAAAGTATGTGACGTGCGCATTTCTTTATCTTTATATTTCAGCAGCGATAGGCCTACATGTGCCATGATTTGGAGCCCACTGTAGATAAGTTAAGTATTTTTTATTTCATTTTTGATTTGCAATGTTATGTATAGGTCTATTGTATATAAACGGCCCTTCAAAACACACTGCTTTTTTTTTTAAATCGCCCCCTCCCTATATATACTACCCCTTTTAAAAATGAACAAAACTTAAAATAACATTACACGCATTGTCATTTTTAAAAGAACACACACACTCCGTCCCTTTTAAACTTGTGATAAGATTTGTCTGAAATATAGGTAGTCCCTTCTTAAACGCTTACAACAGAATAGTACACCACCCCTTTTAAAATTGTGATAAGAGTACTATTTGTTGGTAAGCTTAGAGTTTAAGGTATATGTTCATAGATGTTTTACTCAAATCAATTAGCTTTCTCCTTTCAGCAGCCACCTGACCACGATTTAACTTCACACACTTATAGATATAGATTGTCCCTTTTAAAACGCTTACCATAAAAAAAGTACACCGCCCCTTTTAAAATTGTGATAAGAGTACTTTTTGTTGGTAAGCTTAGAGTTTATGGTATCCGTTCATAGATGTTTTACTCTTATCATTTTGCTTTCTCCTTTCAGCAGCCACACGATCATGATTTAACTACAGCTATTTTGAATATATTTCAGAGGAACCCTTCCTGTGCAGAGATTTCAACACTTCAGCCATTTTGAATATATTTTCGCCATCTTTAGCAGTATGGTCTACCAGATATCTTTTTGTTTCAGAGCACCCTTTCTTTGCAGAGATTTCGACGCTTCATGAACAATTGCACCAGTGCATCTACGGATGACCAATGGTATGTGAACATAGATTTGATACGAATTCGTATGACGTTGATGCTGTTTAACCAAGTACCCAATGCCACCTTTTCTACCCTCTACTTATATATTAGAAAACATTGTGGGAAAAGGTGAAAATAATCTTTATGAGCAATTACTCATTTTTCAACAGTGTTTTCCAGAGTCGTCTGTAACAAAATAGTAAAATATTGTTATTGTTTTGTAATTTGTTAATATATCATTTCAATATATTTTCGTAATCAAAAGTAATATCTACCAATGCATTGTTTATGCTAAGCATCGCTTTTTGTTTCAGATAATCCTGTCTGTGCAGAGATTTCAACGCTTCATGAACTGCAACCCAGTGCATCTGATGACGATGGTATGTGAAAATAGATTTGATACGAATTCGTATGACGTTGATGCTGTTTAGTCAGGTACCCAAAGCCACCTTTTCTACCATCTACTTATGTATTAGAAAACATAGTGGGAAAAGGTGAAATTGTTCGTTATGAGCAATTACTCATTTTTCAACAGTGTTTTCCAGAGTCGTCTGTAAAAAAGTGGTAAAATATTGTTATTGTTTTGTAATTTGTTAATATATTATTTCAATATACTTTCGTAATCAAAAGTAATATCTACCAATGCATTGTTTATGCTAAGCATCGCTTTTTGTTTCAGATAATCCTGTCTGTGCAGAGTTTTCAACGCTTCATGAACAACTGCAACCCAGTGCATCTACGGATGACCGATGGTATGTGAACATAGAACTTGTTGACTTATTACCAAGCGCCAAATTGTCTACTGTCTACTGATATAGTAGAAAACATTGTGGTGAAATGTGAAATTGTTCGTTATAAGCAATTTCTCCTCTTCCAACAGTGTTTTCCAAAGTCGTCTGCAACAAAGTGGTACAATGTTGTTATTGTTTAGTAATGGGTTATCCTCAACCGTATTTACCAATACATTCTGTAAGTTGTGTATACTTTGTTTAACGTTATTTGGTTCGAGTCTTCAGCATTGCTGTTTATTACAGATCGCTCGTATGGTCGGAGTGGGTCGGAGCTAGATGAATGGTGGCATCCAATTGCATACAATGACGACCGACCCACGTTATGTTTCGATTCTTTCCATATTTCTATATTCATATTTCTTTCCATACCAGCAAATCAAACAAAGTATATGACGTTCGGATTTCTTTATCTTTATATTTCAGCAGCGATAGGCCTACATGTGCCGTGATTTGGAGCCCACTGTAGATAAGTTAAGTATTTTTTATTTCATTTTTGATTTGCAACGTTATGTATAGGTCTATTGTATATATTGTAATATATTGTATTGTATATAGTTTGTAGCGTGATTGTTTAGTTGTTTAAATTGTATTTCTTTATCTTCTCCTTTCTTTTCTACTCTCCACTTGTATTCTTTGTACATTTAACACTGTCTTGTTTTTTAACGTTTGTATGTTGTGCCCTGTCTAATATTTCACAAAGTCATTTTTAAATATACCAAACGGCCCTTCAAAACACACTACTTTTTTTTAAAATCGATCCCTCCCTATATATACTACCCCTTTTAAAAATGAACAAAACTTAAAATAACATTACACGCATTGTCATTCTTAGAAGAACACACACACTCCGTCCCTTTTAAACTTGTGATAAGATTTGTCTGAAATATAGGTAGTCCCTTCTAAAACGCTTACAACAGAATAGTACACCGCCCCTTTTAAAATTGTGATAAGAGTACTATTTGTTGGTAAGCTTAGAGTTTAAGGTATATGCTCATATATTTTTAACTCAAATCAATTTACTTTCTCCTTTGAGCAGCCACACTACGATTTAACTTAACACACTTATAGATATAGATTGTCCCTTTTAAAACGCTTACCATAAAATAGTACACCGCCCCTTTTAAAATTGTGATAAGAGTACTTTTTGTTGGTAAGCTTAGAGTTTATGGTATCTGTTCATAGATGTTTTACTCTTATCAATTCATTTTCTCCTTTCAGCAGCCACACGATCATGATTTAACTACAGCCATTTTGAATATATTTCAGAGGAACCCTTCCTGTGCAGAGATTTCAACACTTCAGCCATTTTGAATATAGTTTCGCCATCTTTAGCAGTATGATCTACCAGATATCTTTTTGTTTCAGAGCACCCTTTGTTTGCAGAGATTTCAACGCTTCATGAACTATTGCAACCAAGTGCATCTACGGATGACCGATGGTATGTGAACATAGATTTGATACGAATTCGTATGACGTTGATGCTGTTTAACCAAGTACCCAATGCCACCTTTTCTACCCTCTACTTATATATTAGAAAACATTGTGGGAAAAGGTGAAATTAATCTTTATGAGCAATTACTCATTTTTCAACAGTGTTTTCCAGAGTCGTCTGTAACAAAATAGTAATATATTGTTATTGTTTTGTAATTTGTTAATATATCATTTCAATATATTTTCGTAATCAAAAGTAATATCTACCAATGCATTGTTTATGCTAAGCATCGCTTTTTGTTTCAGATAATCCTGTCTGTGCAGAGATTTCAACGCTTCATGAACAATTGCAACCCAGTGCATCTACGGATGACCGATGGTATGTGAACATAGAACTTGTTAACTCATTACCAAGCGCCAACTTGTCTACTGTCTACTGGTATGGTAGAAAACATTGTGGTGAAATGTGAAATTGTTCGTTATAAGCAATTTCTCCTCTTCCAACAGTGTTTTCCAGAGTCGTCTGCAACAAAGTGGTATAATGTTGTAATTGTTTAGTAATGGGTTATCCTCAGCCGTATCTACCAATACATTCTGTAAGCTGTGTATACTTTTTTTAACGTTATTTGGTTCGAGTCTTCAGCATTGCTGTTTATTACAGATCGCTAGTATGGTCGAAGTAGGTCGGAGCCATTTTGAAATACATTTCAGAGGAACCCTTCCTGTGCAGAGATTTCAACACTTCAGCCATTTTGAATATATTTTCGCCATCTTTAGCAGTATGATCTACCAGATATCTTTTTGTTTCAGAGCACCCTTTCTTTGCAGAGATTTCAACGCTTCATGAACAATTGCAACCCAGTGCATCTACGGATGACCGATGGTATGTGAAAATAGATTTGATACGAATTCGTATGACGTTGATGCGGTTTAGTCAGGTACCCAAAGCCACCTTTTCTACCATCTACTAATGTATTAGAAAACATAGTGGGAAAAGGTGAAATTGCTCGTTATGAGCAATTACTCATTTTTCAACAGTGTTTTCCAGAGTCGTCTGTAACAAAGTGTTAAAATATTGTTATTGTTTTGTAATTTGTTAATATATTATTTCAATATACTTTCGTAATCAAAAGTAATATCTACCAATGCATTGTTTATGCTAAGCATCGCTTTTTGTTTCAGATAATCCTGTCTGTGCAGAGATTTCAACGCTTCATGAACAATTGCAACCCAGTGCATCTGCGGATGACCAATGGTATGTGAACATAGAACTTGTTGACTCATTACCAAGCGCCAAATTGTCAACTGTCTACTGATATAGTAGAAAACATTGTGGTGAACTGTGAAATTGTTCGTTATAAGCAATTTCTCCTCTTCCAACAGTGTTTTCCAGAGTCGTCTGCAACAAAGTGGTACAATGTTGTTATTGTTTAGTAATGGGTTATCCTCAACCGTATTTACCAATACATTCTGTAAGTTGTGTATACTTTGTTTAACGTTATTTGGTTTGAGTCTTCAGCATTACTGTTTATTACAGATCGCTCGTATGGTCGGAGTGGGTCGGAGCTAGATGAATGGTGGCATCCAATTGCATACAATGACGACCGACCCACGATATGTTTCGATTCTTTCCATATTTCTATATTCATATTTCTTTCCATATAGATTAGTAGCTTATATACCAGCAAATCAAACAAAGTATATGACGTTCGCATTTCTTTATCTTTATATTTCAGCAGCGATAGGCCTACATGTGCCGTGATTTGGAGCCCACCGTAGATAAGTTAAGTATTTATTTTTTCATTGTCGATTTTCAATGTTATGAATAGGTTTATTGTATATATTGTAATATATTGTATTGTATATAGTTTGTAGCGTGATTGTTTAGTTGTTTACATTGTATTGCTTTATCTTCTCCTTTCTTTTCTACTCTCCACTTGTATTCTTTGTACATTTAACACTGTCTTGTTTTTTAACGTTTGTATGTTGTGCCCTGTCTAATATTTCACAAAGTCATTTTTAAATATACCAAACGGCCCTTCAAAACACACTGCTTTTTTTTTAAAATCGCTCCCTACCTATATATACTACCCCTTTTAAAAATGATCAAAACTTAAAATAACATTACACGCATTGTCATTTTTAAAAGAACACACACACTCCGTCCCTTTTAAACTTGTGATAAGATTTGTCTGAAATATAGGTAGTCCCTTCTAAAACGCTTACAACATAATAGTACACCGCCCCTTTTAAAATTGTGATAAGAGTACTATTTGTTGGTAAGCTTAGAGTTTAAGGTATATGTTCATAGATGTTTTACTCAAATCAATTAGCTTTCTCCTTTCAGCAGCCACCTGACCACGATTTAACTTCACACACTTATAGATATAGATTGTCCCTTTTAAAACGCTTACCATGAAAAAGTACACCGCCCCTTTTAAAATTGTGATAAGAGTACTTTTTGTTGGTAAGCTTAGAGTTTATGGTATCTGTTCATAGATGTTTTACTCTTATCAATTTGCTTTCTCCTTTCAGCAGCCACACGATCATGATTTAACTACAGCCATTTTGAATATATTTCAGAGGAACCCTTCCTGTGCAGAGATTTCAACACTTCAGCCATTTTGAATATATTTTCGCCATCTTTAGCAGTATGATCTACCAGATATCTTTTTGTTTCAGAGCACCCTTTCTTTGCAGAGATTTCGACGCTTCATGAACAATTGCACCAGTGCATCTACGGATGACCGATGGTATGTGAACATAGATTTGATACGAATTCGTATGACGTTGATGCTGTTTAACCAAGTACCCAATGCCACCTTTTCTACCCTCTACTTATATATTAGAAAACATTGTGGGAAAAGGTGAAATTACCCTTTATGAGCAATTACTCATTTTTCAACAGTGTTTTCCAGAGTCGTCTGTAACAAAATAGTAAAATATTGTTATTGTTTTGTAATTTATTAATGTATCATTTCAATATATTTTCGTAATCAAAAGTAATATCTACCAATACATGGATTATGCTAAGCATCGCTTTTTGTTTCAGATAATCCTGTCTGTGCAGAGATTTCAACGCTTCATGAACATTTGCAACCCAGTGCATCTACGGATGACCGATGGTATGTGAACATCTACTGTCTACTGATATAGTAGAAAACATTGTGGTGAAATGTGAAATTGTTCGTTATAAGCAATTTCTCCTCTTCCAACAGTGTTTTCCAGAGTCGTCTGCAACAAAGTGGTACAATGTTGTAATTGTTTAGTAATGGGTTATCCTCAGCCGTATCTACCAATACATTCTGTGAGTTGTGTATACTTCGTTTAACGTTATTTGGTTCGAGTCTTCAGCATTGCTGTTTATTACAGATCGCTCGTATGGTCGAAGTAGGTCGGAGTCATTTTGAATATATTTCAGAGGAACCCTTCCTGTGCAGAGATTTCAACACTTCATGAACAATTGCAACCCAGTGCATCTACGGATGACCGATGGTATGTGAATATAGAACTTGTTGACTTATTACCAAGCGCCAAATTGTCTACCGTCTACTGATATAGTAGAAAACATTGTGGTGAAATGTGAAATTGTTCGTTATAAGCAATTTCTCCTCTTCCAACAGTGTTTTCCAGAGTCGTCTGCAACAAAGTGGTACAATGGTGTAATTGTTTAGTAATGGGTTATCCTCAGCCGTATCACCAATACATTCTATAAGTTGTGTATACTTTATTTGACGTTATTTGGTTCGAGTCTTCAGCATTGCTGTTTATTACAGATCGCTCGTATGGTCGAAGTAGGTCGGAGTCATTTTGAATATATTTCAGAGGAACCCTTCCTGTGCAGAGATTTCAACACTTCAGCCATTTTGAATATATTTTCGCCATCTTTAGCAGTATGATCTACCAGATATCTTTTTGTTTCAGAGCACCCTTTCTTTGCAGAGATTTCAACGCTTCATGAACAATTGCAACCCAGTGCATCTACGGATGACCGATGGTATGTGAACATAGAACTTGTTGACTCATTACCAAGCGTCAAATTGTCTACTGTCTACTGATATAGTAGAAAACATTGTGGTAAAATGTGAAATTGTTCATTATAAGCAATTTCTCCTCTTCCAACAGTGTTTTCCAGAGTCGTCTGCAACAAAGTAGTACAATGTTGTTATTGTTTAGTAATGGGTTATCCTCAGCCGTATCTACCAATACATTCTGTAAGTTGTGTATACTTTGTTTAACGTTATTTGGTTCGAGTCTTCAGCATTGCTGTTTATTACAGATCGCTCGTATGGTCGAAGTAGGTCGGAGCTAGATGAATGGTGGCATCCAATTGCATACAATGACGACCGACCCAAGATATGTTTCGATTCTTTCCATATTTCTATATTCATATTTCTTTCCATATAGATTAGTAGCTTTTTTACCAGCAAATCAAACAAAGTATATGACGTTCGCATTTCTTTATCTTTATATTTCAGAAGCGATAGGCCTACATGTGCCGTGATTTGGAGCCCACCGTAGATAAGTTAAGTATTTTTTTTCATTTTTGATTTGCAACGTTACGTATAGGTTTATTGTATATATTGTAATATATTGTATTGAATATAGTTTGTAGCGTGATTGTATAGTTGTTTACATTGTATTTCTTTATCTTCTCCTTTCTTTTCTACTCTCCACTTGTATTCTTTGTACATTTAACACTGTCTTGTTTTTTAACTTTTGTATGTTGTGCCCTGTCTAATATTTAACAAAGTCATTTTTAAATATACCAAACGGCCCTTCTAAACACACTGCATCTTTTTTTTTAAATCGCACCCTCCCTATATATACTACCCCTTTTAAAAATGAACAAAACCTTTTAAAAATGAACAAAACTTAAAATAACATTACACGCATTGTCATTTTTAAAACTACACACTCCGTCCCTTTTAAACTTGTGACAAGATTTGTCTGAAATATAGGTAGTCCCATCTAAAACGCTTACAACAGAATAGTACACCGCCCCTTTTAAATTTGTGATAAGAGTACTATTTGTTGGTAAGCTTAGAGTTTAAGGTATATGTTCATAGATATTTTACTCAAATCAATTAGTTTTCTCCTTTCAGCAGCCACCTGACCACGATTTAACTTCACACACTTATAGATATAGATTGTCCCTTTTAAAACGCTTACCATAAAATAGTACACCGCCCCTTTTAAAATTGTGATAAGAGTACTTTTTGTTGGTAAGCTTAGAGTTATGGTGTCTGTTCATAGATGTTTTACTCTTATCAATTTGCTTTCTCCTTTCAGCAGCCACACGATCATGATTTAACTACAGCCATTTTGAATATATTTCAGAGGAACCCTTCCTGTGCAGAGATTTCAACACTTCAGCCATTTTGAATATATTTTCGCCATCTTTAGCAGTATGATCTACCAGATATCTTTTTGTTTCAGAGCACCCTTCCTTTGCAGAGATTTCGACGCTTCATGAACAATTGAATGACTGAATGGCGAAGACTGAATGGCGAAGACTAAATGGCGAAGACTGAATGGCGAAGTCAAAACGGTGGTACAAGCAACGCACGGCCTGATAAGCTAAACATACAATTACTCTATGGTGAGTATAACTTGACTTTTCGTGAAATCATTTTTTTGCCAGACCTGTTATCTTTTACCAATATACTTTAAAGGGTGCGTGTAATACTTTAAATGTCGCACCACTTTTACAGGGACTAGCATCGGTACAGTTAACATATATTAAAGATGATTTAAAGAAATGCCTTTTGGGCCAAATAAATGTTAAATTGGATATTTATTATCCGTTTTGTTTATTTTCAGAAAAATGAATCGCCTTGGCAAAAGATCAAGCTACACATCGGAAACAATACTCATGAACAGACATGCAGCGTTAGACTCAAATCCAGCGGTTGTGTTAGACTGGAAACCACGATATAATAACTTTGATCGAAGTACCTTCTCCGTGATATTAGTCATCAGACATTTAATAAACACCACTGTTTGTGTGTGTGTGTGTTTGTGTTAGGTGAGCTTTTGCTTTACAAGTTAGTCGTACCTGATTTTACTTTAGATTGAATCGAAGGAATAGAATGTAACAAGATTGAATTGATGGAATAGAAGGTAACTTTAAATACAGATAAGTTGTTCGTTCGAATACTAAATGCGTTTCCAACGTGTTTATTTGTTGTTCATCAAACGTAATGAGGTCCGACATATCACGCGATCTGACACTGACAAACGGACAGAGGTTTCCCAGACTCTGGGTTTTTCCTCGGCGAGACAGTTCGCATACGTTTTCAACAAATACCATGTTACTTAGTCAATTGTTAAAGATGCTGAATATTTTTTGATATAGTAATTGCTAAGGTATCTTTGTTAAAGGAAAAGTTTTTAACAGTCTTCAATTGTTGTAGTATTAAAATGTTTGTAAATGTTAATACTCAATCAGTGTGCTACGCATTTAGACAGTCGATCTTGATGATTATTCATTTTAAATTGTATGAATAATGGGCTTTGTATAAGGTGTCCGTCATTCTTTTTATACGTTAAACCTTTATTTAAACATTGTTTTGAACAATTCCATTTTTAAGTCTTATTCAGTTACTTTTACAATTAAAGCAAATTTGTTGTGTACCCGTTTTGAAATACTGTTTTGAACAATTCCATTTTTAAGTCTTATTCAGTTACTTTACAGTTATAACAAATTTGTTGTGTATTCGTTATAAAATAATGTTTTTAACAATTCCATTTTTAAGTCTTATTCAGTTACTTTTACAATTAAAGCAAATTTGTTGTGTACCCGTTTTGAAATACTGTTTTGAACAATTCCATTTTTAAGTCTTATTCAGTTACTTTACAGTTATAACAAATTTGTTGTGTGCACGTTATAAAATATTGTTTTGAACAATTCCATTTTTAAATCTTACTAAGTTACTTTACAGTAATAACGAATTTGTTGTTTACACGATACAAAATATTGTTTTGAACAATTCCATTTTTAAATCTTATTCAGTTACGTCAAATCTTTTCTATTCTTATTTAAATCTAGGCAATTGTAAGATACTATCTTTAGATTATCCACGATCAATTATAAATGAGTTTAAAACCAATACATATATCTACCATAGACATTTTTATAACATCCACACGAGCGGATTGTCCAAAACTTAAGTCTTGATAAATTATGCCAAATACTGCACAAACTGGGGGCTGGGAGTAAATACAGGAAACCTGAGATAGTAGTACTTAGAAAAAGGGGTTGTACATTTGAATATGAGAAATGGTATTACAACAATAATAAAATAGAAATAACCGACAATTTTGATTACTTAGGAATAGCACTCAACTATACTGGTTCATTTGTACTGAACAGTCAATATTTAAAATAATTATTTGAGATAAAAATACATTAAGCATCATTACTATTCACGTCATAACATGAACACAGTCATAGAATTATTGAATACTGAAAACTCGAAGGATATTCATAATTTGGGTATCTATGTATCCTTAGCATTAGAAAGACGCAATAAACTTATTTAGTACCACAATAGTAGTATGTTATCTGTTTAGTACTTAACATTTTTGCAAACATTTTCAGTAATAGTTTATCAAAATGTCGTAAACACATCCATAAAATAATGTGTAGCTCTAGCAACAAAATGTCCTGTCTTGGACCAGAAAACTTTATAAAAATTCGACGAAAGCCCATCACATCATGGACTTTTATCAAATTTCATGTGTTTCAATGTATTGGTTATTTCTTCATAGGTTAAGGTCCTCTCTACATATAAATTGTGTTCATCTGTTAATTTATTTACTTCAATTTTAGAAAATTCTTCATCTAACTTGAAAGATGTATTTAAATGTTTTTCATCATATAATTTTTCATAGTAGCTTTTAGTTTCATTTAAAATGTCGGTTTGGTTATAAATATATGTTCCATTGTCCTTTTCTAGGAAAGGCATTGATTTATTTATGGCGGTTGCTCCTCTAGGTAACAGAAATATTGTGTAGTTTTTTCGCCATATTATGGCTTAAGCTTTTGTAATTGTTATAATCTTCTACAGGAATAAGTACTAGATTGAAATATCTGCATATGATAAAACGTCATTAGACAAAGATTCTATGGTATTAAACATCTCAATGAAAATGTTTAGATTATCATCCGTTAGGTGCATATAAATTAACCAGAAGAAAACTAGTATCGCAGAACATATCTAAACAATAAATCTCCCATTTGTGTCATTGACAATATTATTTACTTAAATATCAAGATCACCTTTGCCTTAGCTTGACCATGGCTAAAGTAATATTTGCCATCCCATTCAGAGTAAATTGTTTTTTCCATACTCTCGATAATGTGTTTCTTTTAAACATAAAATGTCTGCATTTGTTCTTTTAACAATTTAACAATGTGAACAGTCAATTATTTTCTATTCGTATTCAAACCTTGACAATTGTATGATACTATTTTTAAATTATTCACGATCATTTATAAATGAGTTCAAAACCAATACATAAATCTACCATAGACATTTTTATAACATCCACAAGAGCGGATTGTCCAAAATGGAAGTCTTGATAAATTATGCCAATACTGCACAAACATGGGGCTGGGAGTAAATACAGATAAACTGAGATAGTAGTACTTAGAAAAAGGGGTTGTACAATTGAAGATGAGAAATGGTATCACAACAATAATAAAATAGAAATAACCGACAATTTTGATTATTTAAGAATAGCACTCAATTATACTGGTTCATTTGTACTGAACAATCAATATTTAAAAGGTAAATCTTTAAGGGCGATTTATGTTCTGTACAACAATATTAAACTACAACAAGTATTACCGGACACTTTTTTAAAATTATTTGATTAATTTGTGGTGTCTATATTGAACTATGCAAGCCCTATATGGGGTTTCTGTAAAGCTAAAAATCTTGACCAAGTTCACCTTAAGTTCTGTAAATGGATCTTAGGGGTAAAAAGAAATGCTTGCATTGCAGCAGTATATGGCGAACTTTGGCGATACCCATTATAAATAAATAGATATGTTCAAATTATCAAATATTGGCTTATGTTATCACAAACGGATTATATCATATTGTAGACCGTATTTAGGAATTCACATGAGATGTATCTAAAGGGTAATAAAGGTTGGATTTATAATGTAAAACAACTGTTAAATGAGTATGGCTTCTCCTACGTTTTTGATACAGTAATGCTGTCGACAGAATAAACGTTTTTATTGGAATTCAAACAAAGGGAACTCGATAATTTTTATTACAAATGATATTCTGGTGTATCAAGTAACGCTGTTCTAAGCACACTATATATTTTCACAAAAAGAGATCTCAATTTGAATACTAAAAACTCGAAGGATATGCATAATTTGGGTAACTATGTATCCTTAGCTTTACAAAGACGTACTAAACTTATTTACTACCACAATAGTAGTTTGTTGTCTGTTTAGTACTTAACATTTTTGCAAACATTTTCAGTAATATTTTATCAAAATGTCGTAAACACATCCATAATATCATGTTTAGCTCTAACAACAAAATGTCCTTTCTTGAACCAGAAACTTTATATAAATTCGACGAAAGCCCATCACATCCTGGACTTTTATCAATTTTCATGTGTTCCAATGTATTGGTTATTTCTTCATATGTTAAGGTCCTCTCTACATATAAATTGTGTTCATCTTTTAATTTATTTATTTCAATTTTAGAAAATTCTTCATCTAAATTGAAAGTTGTATTTTTATATTTTTCATCATTAAGATTTTTATTGCAGTTTTTAGTTTCATTTAAAATGTCGGTTTGGTTATAAATATATGTTCCATTGTTCTTCTCTATGACAGGCATTGATTTATTTATGGGGTTTTGTATCTCTAAGTTACAGAAATATTGTGTAGTTTCTTTCGCCATATTATGGCTTAAGCTTTTGTAATTGTTATAATCTTCTTCAGGATTAAATACTAGATTGAAATCTCCGCATATGATAAAACGTTCATTAGACAAAGAGTCTATGGTATCAAACATCTCAATGGAAATGTTTGGATTATCATCCGTTAGGTGCATATCAATTAACCAGAAGAAAACTAGTATCGCAGAACATATCTAAACAATAAATCTCCCATTTGTGTCATTGACAATACTATTTACTTAAATATCAAGACCCCCTTTGCGTTAGCTTGACCATGGCTAAAGTAGCATTCGCCAACCCATTCAGAGAAAATTGTTTTTTTCCATACTCTCGATAATATGTTTCTTGTAAACATACAGTGTCTGCATTTGTTCTATTAACAATATGAACCAGTCAATTCTTTTTTTGTTCTTTTAACAATATGAACCAGTCAATGTTTTTTTATTCTTATTCAAACCTCGGCAATTGTAAGATACTATCTTTAGATTATCCACGATCAATTATAAATGAGTTCAAAACCAAAACATATATCTACCATAGACATTTTTATAACATCCACAAGAGCGGATTGTCCAAAACTTAAGTCTTGATAAATTATGCCAATACTGCACAAACTGGGGGCTAGGAGTAAATACAAAAAAAAACTGAGATAGTAGTACGTAGAAAAAGGGGTTGTACATTTGAATATGAGAAATGGTATTACAACAATAATAAAATAGAAATAACCGACAATTTTGATTACTTAGGAATAGCACTCAACTATACTGGTTCATTTGTACTGAACAGTCAATATTTAAAATAATTATTTGAGATAAAAATACATTAAGCATCTTTACTATTCACGTCATAACATGAACACAGTCATAGAATTATTGAATACTGAAAACTCGAAGGATATTCATAATTTGGGTATCTATGTATCCTTAGCATTAGAAAGACGCAATAAACTTATTTAGTACCACAATAGTAGTATGTTATCTGTTTAGTACTTAACATTTTTGCAAACATTTTCAGTAATAGTTTATCAAAATGTCGTAAACACATCCATAAAATAATGTGTAGCTCTAACAACAAAATGTCCTGTCTTGGACCAGAAAACTTTATAAAAATTCGACGAAAGCCCATCACATCATGGACTTTTATCAAATTTCATGTGTTTCAATGTATTGGTTATTTCTTCATAGGTTAAGGTCCTCTCTACATATAAATTGAGTTCATCTGTTAATTTATTTACTTCAATTTTAGAAAATTCTTCATCTAACTTGAAAGATGTATTTAAATGTTTTTCATCATATACTTTTTCATAGTAGCTTTTAGTTTCATTTAAAATGTCGGTTTGGTTATAAATATATGTTCCATTGTTCTTTTCTAGGAAATGCATTGATTTATTTATGGCGGTTGCTCCTCTAGGTTACAGAAATATTGTGTAGCTTTTTCGCCATATTATGGCTTAAGCTTTTGTAATTGTTATAATCTTCTACAGGATTAAGTACTAGATTGAAATCTCTGCATATGATAAAACGTCATTAGACAAAGTGTCTATGGTATTAAACATCTCAATGAAAATGTTTAGATTATCATCCGTTAGGAGCATATAAAATAACCAGAAGAAAACTAGTATCGCAGAACATATCTAAACAATAAATCTCCCATTTGTTTCATTGACAATACTATTTACTTAAATATCAAGATCACCTTTGCCTAAGCTTGACCATGGCTAAAGTAATATTTGCAATCCCATTCAGAGTAAATTGTTTTTTCCATACTCTCGATAACTTGTTTCTTGTAAACATACAAGGTCTGCATTTGTTCTTTTAACAATTTAACAATGTGAACGGTCAATTATTTTTTATTCGTATTCAAACCTTGACAATTGTAAGATACTATTTTTAGATTATCCACGATCATTTATAAATGAGTTCAAAACCAATATATAAATCAATTTTCATGTGTTTCAATGTATTGGTTATTTCTTCATATGTTAAGGTCCTCTCTACATATAAATTGTGTTCATCTGTTAGTTATTCAGACCCTTTTTCTTTTAAATATGCTTTATATTCATTTTTACTTCGCTTTTTTTGGCTTTAGATAATACTTTAAAAGAAGCGTTCATAATCAAAGGAATATTCTTATACTATCGATATATTTATGCTTTTAGAAAGAGAGCTGATAATATTGATTTTATTCATTTAATTCGAACTATGATCATAACAAGATAAGGTATCATACAGATCATTTTTTTCTGAAAGATGCTTTGTTTTTAGTATGTGCTTTGTTTATGGAGGCTTTTACTATGCTGTTAAATTATCAAATGAATAAACCTATACTATCGTCACTTTATCATGAAATCCATCATTTCTTGTTACACCATCTCCGTTTTTTAATCTCTTGTAATGTATCTTTTAGTAAATGCACCAGAAATTGTAGATGTGTTTCCTCTTTATTTCAAGATGTGTTTTTTCCAATTAAACTGTCGTAAACACATCCATAATATTATGTTTTTGCGATTTGTTGCTTGTCAAATGATTACCCAAAACAATTAAATAAATTAATTATTATGTACTCTGGGGTTGTTTGTTTATTAATCCACACTTGAATCGTATTCTGATCCTGATATTCATGAGCCACAATCTGAGGACCAACGTCCTTTTCGAACATGACCAACGAAACGACAAAACAAAGAAACACATGAAGCGTTCTTTACTCTACCGACTATATATCACCCAACACAGTATTGAAGGCTGACAAGCAGTAATAACCCTCAAACATTGCTTTGTAAAAGCAGTACTCAGCATCTGAGATACTATGACAGGCTTTCTACGTACACTAGTATGATTAAAGGTGATTGTTCACTGAAGAGAAATCCAGAAAGTTAAAATAAATTGTATTGCTTGGTATACAATTATTGAAATAATAATAATACATACAGAAAGCGTACAGTCAATTTGTTAGTAAACAAATTCCCAAACATCTGTGAACAAGCATCTTTTAGCTTTCTATACAATTGAAAGCAACGATAAATGTAAAAATTCATTACCAATTGGTCCTAGTGAGAAATGTATTGAGTTCAAACAAGCTCAAAATGCCAAGTTAAAATCACGATGAATATTGTTCTGTCGATTTTTATTGTGATTATCAAATATCGTCTGCTGTAAAATGTGATACATCTCTTCCTCACGTAAGCTTCCAAATAGTGTCCAAAATATATCGTGGTCATATACAAACATGCATGGACATTTATTCGTGTTCAAAAACATTAATTTGAAGCTCTTTTCCTAAATTACCTGCAATGTATTTGGCACAAGTTAAGGAATTACTTGATAATGTGTTAAATGAATACACACGATGAATAAATACATGTAGTTTTCTCTATTTTCGATTAGAATCCTTTCAAATGAACACGTAAACTAGTATACTAAAGCTGACACATATTGCATACCAATCAATAGACACAAAGAACAAAGATTTACAGAAGACAATATAATTCCTGTATATATATATGACCTTACATATTCAATCCTACCCTCATGACCCTTAACCCTTTCCCAAATTATAACGACAGTTGACCACTTTGTTGCAGACGACTTTAGAAAACATTGTTGGAAAAGGAGAAATTGCTCGTCGTCTGCAAACTCTTTCAAACAGTCGGAAGTGGGGAAGGGTTAAACCCTTACTCGATGAACACACACTTTTACGCTTCTGCTTCGAACGACCAAGAACCCACCATGACAAAGGGGCGAATTGTTACAAATAAGCAATTTATTTGTATGTAACATATATATAACACATAACGACACATTTTTGCGTGTTGCAGCAGACGACTTTCTAAAAGCAGTGTGGCAAAAGGAGAAATCGGTTGTCACAAGCGACTTCTCCTTTTACCTCACTGCTATTTCAATCTATTCACATACCACAACAGCAGAACACAAAGCTTTTTCACATGTCTACAAAGCTTTTCTAAAGTCGTCTGCTTCAATTAAAAGCATGTCTTCTGAATGTGGTAAAGAGTTATCAAACAGTATCTTAGCATTTACTATGACGCAACACGTCTCCCACCTACTCACAGGCAATTTTGGCAGACGATTTTGGACCAGCTCACAAAAAAAACTATGGACACTTCAAGTGATTAGAAAACTTAAATGTCTATGTAAAAACACACAAGTAGATTATTCATTTGGTACAAGACAGCTTTAATGATATGAAAGATGCCTTGGATACGTTTCTCACCATGTTTAGTAATTTGCCTTTCGGCATCATTCGAGTCATTTCGCCTATGTTAATATAGTAAATCTTGTTTAAAGCGACCATACTAAAATTAGACAGAAGCATGGTATATAAAACAATTAACGTCTTCAAACGGGCGCCAGTCATTCAGAAAGCTCAGGTAGGAGCGACCTATATTAAGGTACTATTATTGCAAAGCCCTGTTGTCATACGCAAATTGTTAATAATTGCTCAAGATAGCAAACCCTACTTCGTACAACAATTAGGGATTTACATGGCCTAGCTCTTATAAGTACAGAACTCACCTGGCCCATTTTAGAAACAGGAGTTTCCATGGCCTAGTTATTAGTACAGAGCTAGATAGGACTTGGCCCAATCCGTAGGTAGGTGTGAATTGGTATGAGAAGTAGACTCTTCGTTGGATTACATAATGCCAATGGCTCTACCGTGCTTAGGCGCCTATCCCTATATAAGATTAGTTGCCATCGCACTATCACTGAAATAATGTTGAAATGAAGTTAAAACAAAACAGAACTACAGATAAACATACAATATAAGTAATATAAACATGACTTCTTTTTTTTCTTTATCAATGCAGATCGGCAAAACAACGCCCTTTGTACAATGTAGGTAATTTAAATACAGAATCTAAAAATTCATGTAACTTTTATATCGAAAATGTACGTCTGTATATTCACAAAGCAATGAACAAACTCAGGATAACCAGAAGTGTTCCAGCAATCATACCAGTATTCCTGATGGTACAATTTGCAACCTTATCGACGACGAAACCAGAATCACCAATACATATTCTCGCTGTTTCCTTCGTGTTATCGGCTTCATGAACCATGAATTCCTTGACAAACAAATATCTCTGTTGTATATCGTTAAAAAGAACGGAGTCGTTCGCTAATAATCGGAATTCTCCGGTCTTCATTTCAATGGTATCGCAGATATACAGCTTGCTGACATCGATAGTTTGGCTATTGGATCTTTAGTCAGAGTAGAGAGCTGTCCAGTATGTTTGCACGGATCGCATGGCTTCAGCTACTATATCCCAGAAATTTACAATAAACAGTAAATGCGGAATACTGGGTAGGAGTGGTATGGGTTAAAACAGATATTAAGACCAGTCAAAACGTTTAAAATGGGTTAACAGATGAAAAGGTATACCTGAACGATGTGATATAAAAAAAAAAGTATAATAGGTAATTTGGGATACTTGATGAAGCGATACGGGTTAAAACATAATGAAAAATGATAAACAGTTAAATCCAGGAATATAGTTAAGGGGATAAAAAAAAAGAGGGACATAGGAGAAGGGAATGGAGGAGAGAAAGAGAAAAGAGATAATGGGGGAAGGAATAAGAAAGCAAGAGGGAGGGGATGATTGTAAGAGAGATAGAGCGGGAAGCAATGAATGAAAGAGAAAAAGAAACAAAGAGATGGAAGAAGAGAGACAGAGAAAGAGGAAAAGAGATGAGACATAAATTGAGGGAAGGGTAGAGAGGGAGGAAGAGAGAGAGACTGTTCGAAAGATAGAGTGGGAGGCAATGAGAGAGATAATGAAAGAGAAAAAGAAAGAGAGAGATGCAAGAAGAGAGGCAGAGAAAGAGGAAAAGAAAAAGAGATGAGAAAGAGAATAAAGGAAGGGAAAGAGATGAAAACTGAGAAAAAGAGGAAATACAAAAGGAGAGAAAGAAGCAGACGGAAGAAGAGAGGCAGAGAAAGAGAGATGAGAGGAAGAGAGAATGATAGATGAGAAGGATGAGCAATAATGTCTCCTCATGCATTCTTTCGCTTTCACACTTCTCCTACCTTACTATCTCTCCATTTCTCTTATCTCTCTTTCATTCTCTTCTTTCTCATTGCCTCCCCCTTCCTTTCTCTCCCTTTCCCTTTCTCTCATTTCCTTCCTTTATGCTCTCTCTCTCTCACCTTTCTTCCTGTTTTCTTTCCTCTCGCATTACCACTTGTTCCCTTCCCATCTTTATCTCTTACACTCATTATCTGCCCTTTCGTTGTCTAACTCTCTCTCATTTCCCCATTATTTATTTCTATTTATGTCTCCCTCTCTACCCCTCACTCTCCTTCCCCTCATTCATACTCTCTATGCCTTAAATCACAGTGCATACTTTAAGCCAACCACTGTCCACAACCACAAGCCTTTGCAACCTCTTCACCCTCTACACATTCACCATTCCTCCCTAATATTTCCCCTTTTTCATTTCATGTATTTTTAACCTTTATAACTATTTGTATTCCCTCTTGTATACTTTGACCGGCCACACACTTTTAACCACGGTCCTTTGCAACCTTTAAATCTTTGAAGTTCCTCCCTAATATTTCTCGTTTTTGATTTCCATTCTACTTTTCCTTATTTCTTCTTCTGGACCTTTTCAACTATCTTATTTCCACTTGTATACATAAACCCAACCACATTATTCTAACCATAAACCTTTGCAACCTCTTGACATTTTGACAATCTCTTTCAATCACTATTTCAACCCAGGTGAGATTCGAACTCACAACTCCTGCTATATGAGAGGAGTGCTTAACCTCTGCGCTATTCTGGCAGATATTATTCTCTAAAGTAATTTAAATATAACAATTAGATGTACTTCGAATTAACCAATAGTTGCTGTCAAGAAAAAACATTTTCATTTGACGAGATTCGAACTCACAACCCCTCCTATATGAGAGCATTGCTTAACCTCTGCACTATTCTGGCAGATACTTTTATCATAAGTAATCTATGTATAAGATTTAAATGTATTTGGAATTATCCAATAATTGCTGTCAAGAAAAACATTTTCATTTTGCGAGATTCGAACTCACTACAACTGCTATATAAGAGCAGTGCTTAACCATTGCGCTATTCTGGCAGATACTTTTATCTAAATTAATTTAGGTATAAGATTTAATGTATTTGGAATTAACCATTAATTGCTGTCAAGAAAAAACATTTTCATTTGGTGATATTCGAACTTACAACCCCTGCTCTATATGAGCAGTGCTTAACCTCTGCGCTATTCTGGCAGATATAATTAGTAAAAGTTATTTAAGTATAAGAATAAGATGTTTTCGGATTTAACCAATAATTACTGTCAGGAAAAACATTTTCATTTTGCGAGATTCGAACTCACAACCCCTGCTTTATGCGAGCAGTGCTTAACCTCTGCGCTATTCTGGCAGATACCTTTATCTAAAGTAATCTATCTATAAGATTTAGATGTATTTGGAATTACCCAATATTTTGCTGTCAGGAAAAAACATTTTCATTTGGCGAGAATCGAACTCACAACCCCTGCTATATGAGAGCAGTGCATAACCTCTGCGCTATTCTGGCAGACGTTAATAACTACAATAATTAATATATAAGAATTATATACATTTAATAGAAAGCAATAATCATTTTCCGATAAAAAGCAATACCAGGAAGCACTCAATTAATTACCAGAAGGATAAATTGGAATTAATATTTTGTCTTTCAAACAATAAAAATTTCACGGTTGCAGGTTGTAAAATATTTATACATGAAATAGTGTAGTTAAGAATAACTGCCAGGATAGCGCAGAGGTTAAGCACCGGTCTTATATACCAGGGGTTGTGAGTTCGATTCTCTCGTGGGACTGATAAAATTGAAGAAAGATGGTTAAAATAATATGAATGCTTACATATAAGGTTATATAAAGATCAGATAAAACGTTAAGAATCGGTTTAGAGATTAAAAGGGGTAAACAGTAAATGCGGAATACTGGGTAGAAGTGGTATGGGTTAAAACAGATATTAAGACCAGTCAAAACGTTAAAAATGGGTTAACAGATGAAAAGGTATACCTGAACGATGTGATATAAAAAAGGATAATAGGTAATTTGGGATACTTGAAGAAGCGATATGGGTTAAAACATATGAAAAATGATAAACAGTAAAATCCAGGAATATAGTTAAGGGGATAAAAAAGAGGAAAAGAAAAAGAGATTAGAAAGAGAATAAAGGAAGGCATAGAGAGAAAAACTGAGAGAAAGAGGAAAGACAAATAGAGAGAAAGAAGCAGACGGAAGAAGAGAGGCAGAGAAAGAGAGATGAGAGGAAGGGGGAGAGAGAATGATAGATGAGAAGGATGAACAATAATGTCTCCTCGTGCATTCTTTCGCTTTCACACTTCTCCTACCTTACTATCTCTCCATTTCTCTTATCTCTCTTTTATTCTCTTCTTTTTCTCTACCATTCCCCTGTCTTATTACATTTTTCTCATTGCCTTCCCCTTCCTTTCTCTCTCCCTTTCTCTTTCCCTTTCTCTCCTTTCCTTCCTTTATGCTCTCTCTCTCACCTTTCTTCCTGTGTTCTATCCTAACTCTCTCTCTCTCAAATTACCACTTGTTCCCTGTCTAATTCTCTCTCATTTCCCCATTCTTAATTTTTCTCTATTTCTCCCTCTCTACCCCTCACTCTCCTTCCCCTCATTCATGCTCTATCTGCCTTAATTCACAGTGTATACTTTAAGCCAACCACTGTCCATAACCACAAGCCTTTGCAACCTCTTCAACCTCTACACATTCACCCTTCCTCCCTAATATTTCCCCTTTTTCATTTCATATATTTTTAACCTTTATAACTATTTGTATTCCCTCTTGTATACTTTGACCGGCCACACACTTTTAACCACGGTCCTTTGCAACCTTTTAATTTTTAAACTTCCTCCCTAATATTTCTCGTTTTTGATTTCCATTCTACTTTTCCTTATTCCTTCTTCTGGACCTTTTCAACTATCTTATTTCCACTTGTATACATAAACCCAACCACATTATTCTAACCATAAACCTTTGCAACCTCTTGACATTTTGACCATCTCTTTCAATCACTATTTCAACCCAGATGAGATTCGAACTCACAACTCCTGCTATATGAGAGTAGTGCTTAACCTCTGCGCTATTCTGGCAGATATTATTCTCTAAAGTAATTCAAATATAAGAATTAGATGGACTTCGAATTAACCAATAATTGCTGTCAAGAAAAAACATTTTCATTTGACGAGATTCAAACTCAATACCCCTGCTCTATGAGAGCAGTGCTTAACCTCTGCACTATTCTGGCAGATACTTTTATCATAAGTAATCTATGTATAAGATTTAAATGTATTTGGAATTAACCAATAATTGCTGTCAAGAAAAACATTTTCATTTTGTGAGATTAGATTCGAACTCACTACCCCTGCTCTATGAGAGCAGTGCTTAACCATTGTGCTATTCTGGCAGATACTTTTATCTAAATTAATTTAGGTATAAGATTTAATGTATTTGGAATTAACCATTAATTGCTGTCAAGAAAAAACATTTTCATTTGGTGATATTCGAACTTACAACCCCTGCTATACGAGAGCAGTGCTTAACCTCTGCGCTATTCTGGCAGATACCTTTGTGACGTGTACTCTATGTCAAGCGGATTCGACCTGTATACGTCCTAAACTTGTACAAAACCTGCTCAGTACAATAATGATACTAAATGCTTATAAGTTCAACCCAACTAGGCTTGAGCCATGGTGTCAACCAAGGAAGATAGAAATTAAAAGGTGTCGAAACATGTATGGTGTCAAACTAGCGTGTACCAAGCACTGTACCAAACTAGTATCAGACCACTCAGAGGTATGAAACAAGTATTGTACCAAACCAGTCTCAAACTACCTCAGAACTTGTATGGTGCGAGACTAGTACGGACAAAAACGGTATTGTACCGAACTAGTAGCAAACCATCTATCGTTTCAAACAGGTTTCATACCAGTGAAACGCTTGGCCAGTTCAGTCCAGGCTTTGTGTATACACCGTCCGAAAACCCAGCAAGTATGCGCCGAAGCTGCAAGTATGTGGGAGTTCCACTGGTGTATAGCCGCGTACCCAAAACCAACTAGCAAGGGTCACTGCCAAAGGAGAGTTTTCAGAGATGTTAACTCTCGGAGATGTAGGAACAGTCTCTCAGAAAACTGAATGCGTCGGCCTTTTATACCCTAATTTGTACCACGTGATGAAAGGGAGATCACTGTAAGAAGCTTGGCGATTTATAGTACTGTACTGAACTCAATGAGCGTCTATTGACTTGGACTATTTTACCGAACATCGACAGAGTCGAAGTTTTCAAAGATTACTTATCAATACAGTTTAATATTGGAATATAAACAAAGGAAACCTTATTTCATATCAATTGCAAACACTTACATTACGAAGGATGTTTGAATAGTGAAGTATTAGTCGATAAAGCGGTCTTTTCGTTGATCTTTGTCTCAAAATGCTTGCTGATCAAAGGGAATAATTAAACGGACAATATTTGACAACAAGGAATATAACTGAAGGAATGTAATTTCGTCACATTACCCACGTCTCCGATTTCAGGCGTCCTGCATGATTGATGTTATTTTAGCTGTCACACTTAGTCATTCTCCCTGGATACGAACCAGTACTACCAGTTGTTTTTAACCTGGAACTGGAGCTATACAGGCGTAATGCTGTTTCCACATGGCGTTTTCCTACAAAGGACAGCAATTACTACCATTTTTTTCTGGTTTTTGGTATGACCCTATCGGGGTTGAAACCTCGATCTCCTACACCAGATGTGGTGTCAAACGTGCACATGAATATTGGGATATGAAAAATATATACATAACACTTTGATATGAATGAGAACATTAATGGTTTTACTATCTGTAAAACATGAACATTAATACTAAAAAAAAGAAAATAGTTTTACTACCTGTAAAACAGAAACATTAATACAAAATATGGCAAAGTTTTACTACCTGTAAAACAACTGAGTATTAAACGAAAAATAAAATCCAATGTTGATGTGAGTATCTATTTATACTGAACGGTGATAGACACCCCATCATTATCCACAACAAACTTAATGTCTTCCGGCTTAATCTGAGCTGTTGCCGGTACCGAAATCTGTCATTTTGATTTCGAAATTTGTAACCTTAGAACTGACCCACATAACCTTCTCCCCATCTATATCAACGTTCAAACTTCGCTGGCCATCATTGACCTGACACTCAAGGGCCATGGCATGTGTTATTCCTTCGGTACTAGTAGCTGGTTTCGACAGAGGTAGCGAACTTGTTGATACATTGGCAGCTTTCTTCACTGTATACTTTACATTTGGTCCGGCACAATGTTTGGCCTTCAGATGTCTTGTCAAATACTCTCTTTTCTTAAAACTCGCGCTACATTGCCAACAGTCAAACCTTGTCTTCGCACACTCGACCAGGTGCGTTTCGACCTTCCCATCTACTTCTTCCTTACAAAGATGACAGGTAACTTGGGCTTGACCTGCAGGTATAAAGTTCAAATTCCTTAAGCCATCCAGGTCGTTTCCTAGTCCTACGTCAGTACTATCTATTTCCTCGTTATCAACAGTTTCATTTACACATGTCTCGGATAAAGAACTTGTATTTCCAGGATCCTCGCCAGGTAACGTCTGATCTTTTGCCTTTCTTAGTCTATCAATATGAATGACTTGTACTGAACCATTTCGGCCACCCTCTACCTTAAACAACACATTGGACAATCTTTCTACAATATCGTACGGGCCACGGCAATAACATGAAAACTTTGAGGAACATCCTGATTTCCTGACTGGGAAATAAACATATACTTTGTCACCCTTTGAAAGGTTTTCACCGGTCTTATATACCAGGGGTTGTGAGTTCGATTCTCAAGTGGGGCTGATAAAATAGAAGAAAGATGGTTAAAATAGTATGAATGGTTACATATAAGGTCATATAAAATCAGATAAAACGTTAAGAATCGGTTTAGAGATTAAAAGGGGTAAGCAGTAAATGCGGAATGCTTGGTAGAAGTGGTATGGGTTAAAACAGATATTAAGACCAGACAAAACGTTAAAAATGGGTTAACAGATGAAAATGTATACCTGAACGATGTGATATAAAAAAAAGGATACTAGGTAATTTGGGAAACTTGAAGAAGCGATATGGGTTAAAACAGATGAAAAATGATAAACAGTAAATTCCAGGATTAAGAGATGGAAGAAGAGAGACAGAGAAAGAAGAAAAGAGATGAGACATCAATTGAGGGAAGGGTAGAGAGGGAGGAAGAGAGAGAGAGACTGTAAGAGAGAGAGAGTGGGAGGCAATGAGAGAGATAAAGAAAGAGAAAAAGAAAGAGAGAGATGCAAGAAGAGAGGCAGAGAAAGAGGAAAAGAAAAGGAGATGAGAATAAAGGAAGGGAAAGAGATAAAACTGAGAGAAAGAGGAAAGACAAAAGGAGAGAAAGAAGAAGGGGGAGAGAGAATGATAGTTGAGAAGGATGAGCAATAATGTCTCCTCGTGATTTCTTTCGCTTTCACACTTCCTTTCTCTCTCCCATTCTCTCCTTTCCTTCATGATCTCTCTCTCTCATCTTTCTTCCTGTTTTCTTTCCTCTCGCATTACCACTTGTTCCCTTCCCCTCTTTATCTCTTACACTTTATCTGCCCTTTCGTTGTCTCGCTCTCTCTCATTTCCCCATTATTTATTTCTCTCTATGTCTCTCTCTCTACCCCTCATTCATGCTCTCTCTGCCTTAATTCACAGTGTATACTATAAGCCAACCACTGTCCACAACCACAAGCCTTTGCAACCTCTTCAACCTCTACACATTCACCCTTTTCTCTACCCTCTCATTTCATGTATTTTTAACCTTTATAACTATTTGTATTCCCTCTTGTATACTTTGACCGGCCACACACTTTTAACCACGGTCCTTTGCAACCTTTTAATTTCTAAACTTCCTCCCTAATATTTCTCGTTTTTGATTTCCATTCTACTTTTCCTTATTCCTTCTTCTTGACCTTTTCAACTATCTTATTTCCACTTGTATACATAATCCCAACCACATTATTCTAACCATAAACCTTTGCAACCTCTTGACATTTTGACCATCTCTTTCAATCACTATTTCAACCCAGGTGAGATTCGAACTCACAACTCCTGCTATATGAGAGCAATGCTTAACCTCTGCGCTATTCTGGCAGATATTATTCTCTAAAGTAATTTAAATATAAGAATTAGATGTACTTCGAATTAACCAATAGTTGCTGTCAAGAAAAAACATTTTCATTTGACGAGATTCGAACTCACAACCCCTCCTATATGAGAGCATTGCTTAACCTCTGCACTATTCTGGCAGATACTTTTATCATAAGTAATCTATGTATAAGATTTAAATGTATTTGGAATTATCCAATAATTGCTGTCAAGAAAAACATTTTCATTTTGCGAGATTCGAACTCACTACAACTGCTATATAAGAGCAGTGCTTAACCATTGCGCTATTCTGGCAGATACTTTTATCTAAATTAATTTAGGTATAAGATTTAATGTATTTGGAATTAACCATTAATTGCTGTCAAGAAAAAACATTTTCATTTGGTGATATTCGAACTTACAACCCCTGCTCTATATGAGCAGTGCTTAACCTCTGCGCTATTCTGGCAGATATAATTAGTAAAAGTTATTTAAGTATAAGAATAAGATGTTTTCGGATTTAACCAATAATTACTGTCAGGAAAAAAACATTTTCATTATGCGAGATTCGAACTCACAACCCCTGCTTTATGCGAGCAGTGCTTAACCTCTGCGCTATTCTGGCAGATACCTTTATCTAAAGTAATCTATCTATAAGATTTCGATGTATTTGGAATTAACCAATATTTTGCTGTCAGGAAAAAACATTTTCATTTGGCGAGAATCGAACTCACAACCTCTGCTATATGAGAGCAGTGCATAACCTCTGCGCTATTCTGGCAGACGTTAATAACTACAATAATTAATATATAAGAATTATATACATTGGATAGAAAGCAATAATCATTTTCCGATAAAAAGCAATACCAGGAAGCACTCAATTAATTACCGGAAGGATAAGTTGGAATTAATATTTTGTCTTTCTAACAATCATAATTTCACGGTTGAAGGTTGTAAAATATTTATACATGAAATAGTATCGTTAAGAATGACTGCCAGGATAGCGCAGAGGTTAAGCACCGGTCTTATATACCAGGGGTTGTGAGTTCGATTCTCACGTGGGACTGATCAAATAGATGAAAGATGGTTAAAATAATATGAATGGTTACATATAAGGTCATATAAAGATCAGATAAAACGTTAAGAATCGGTTTAGAGATTAAAAGGGGTAAACAGTAAATGCGGAATACTGGGTAGAAGTGGTATGGGTTGAAACAGATATTAAGACCAGTCAAAACGTTAAAAATGGGTTAACAGATGAAAAGGTATACCTGAACGATGTGATATAGAAAAAAGGATAATAGGTAATTTGGGATACTTGAAGAAGCGATATGGGTTAAAACAGATGAAAAATGATAAACAGTAAATTCCAGGAATTTAGTTAAGGGGATAAAAAAGAGGGACATAGGAGAAGGGAATGGAAGAGAAAAAGAGCTAATGGGGGAAGGAATAAGAAAGCAACGGGGAGGGGATGATTGTAAGAGAGATAGAGCTGGAGGCAATAAATGAATGAAAGAGAAAAAGAAACAAAGAGATGGAAGAAGAGAGACAGAGAAATAAGAAAAGAGATGAGACATCAATTGAGGGAAGGGTAGAGAGGGAGGAAGAGAGAGAGACTGTAAGAGAGATACAGTGGAAGGCAATGAGAGAGATAATGAAAGAGAAAGAGAAAGATGCAAGAAGAGAGGCAGAGAAAGAGGAAAAGAAAAAGAGATGAGAAAGAGAATAAAGGAAGGGAAAGAGATAAAAACTGAGAGAAAGAGGAAAGATAAAAGGAGAGAAAGAAGCAGACGGAAGAAGAGAGGCAGAGAAAGAGAGATGAGAGGAAGGGGGAGAGAGAATGATAGATGAGAAGGATGAGCAATAATGTCTTCTCGTGCATTCTTTCGCTTTCACACTTCTCCTACCTTACTACTATCTCTCCATTTCCCTTATCTCTCTTTCATTCTCTTCTTTTTCTTTATCATTCCCCTGTCTTGTTCTATTTTTCTCATTCCCGTCTTTGATTTCCATTCTACTTTTCCTTATTCCTTCTTCTGGACCTTTTCAACTATCTTATTTCCACTTGTATACATAAACCCAACCACATTATTCTAACCATAAACCTTTGCAACCTCTTGACATTTTGACCATCTCTTTCAATCACTATTTCAACCCAGGTGAGATTCGAACTCACAACTCCTGCTATATGAGAGGAGTGCTTAACCTCTGCGCTATTCTGGCAGATATTATTCTCTAAAGTAATTTAAATATAAGAATTAGATGTACTTCGAATTAACCAATAATTGCTGTCAAGAAAAAACATTTTCATTTGACGAGATTCGAACTCACAACCCCTGCTATAAGAGAGCATTGCTTAACCTCTGCACTATTCTGGCAGATACTTTTATCATAAGTAATTTATGTATAAGATTTAAATGTATTTGGAATTAACCAATAATTGCTGTCAAGAAAAACATTTTCATTTTGCGAGATTCGAACTCACTACCCCTGCTATATGAGAGCAGTGCTTAAACATTACGCTATTCTGGCAGATACTTTTATCTAAAGTAATTTAGGTATAAGATTTAATGTATTTGAAATTAACCATTAATTGCTGTCAGGAAAAAACATTTTCATTTGGTGATATTCGAACTTACAACCCCTGCTATACGAGAGCAGTGCTTAACCTCTGCGCTATTCTGGCAGATACCTTTGTAACGTGTACTCTATGCCAAGCGGATTCGACCTGTATACGTCCTAAACTTGTACAAAACCTGCTCAGTACAATAATGATACTAAATGCTTATAAGTTCAACCCAACTAGGCTTGAGCCATGGTGTCAACCAAGGAAGATAGAAATTAAAAGGTGTCGAAACATGTATGGTGTCAAACTAGCGTGGAGAGAACAAGCACTGTACCAAACTAGTATCAGACCACTCAGAGGTATGAAACAAGTATTGTACCAAACTAGTCTCAAACTACCTCAGAACTTGTATGGTGCGAGACTAGTACGGACAAAAACGGTATTGTACCGAACTAGTATCAAACCATCTATCGTTTCAAACAGGTTTCATACCAGTGAAACGCTTGGCCAGTTCAGTCCAGGCTTTGTGTATACACCGTCCGAAAACCCAGCAAGTATGCGCCGAAGCTGCAAGTATGTGGGAGTTCCACTGGTGTATAGCCGCGTACCCAAAACCAACTAGCAAGGGTCACTGCCAAAGGAGAGTTTTCAGAGATGTTAACTCTCGGAGATGTAGGAACAGTCTCTCAGAAAACTGAATGCGTCGGCCTTTTATACCCTAATTTGTACCACGTGATGAAAGGGAGATCACTGTAAGAAGTTTGGCGATTTATAGTACTGTACTGAACTCAATGAGCGTCTATTGACTTGGACTATTCTACCGAACATCGACAGAGTCGAAGTTTTCAAAGATTACTTATCAATACAGTTTAATATTGGAATATAAACAAAGGAAACCTTATTTCATATCAATTGCAAACACTTACATTACGAACGATGTTTGAATAGTGAAGTATTAGTCGATAAAGCGGTCTTTTCGTTGATCTTTGTCTCAAAATGCTTGCTGATCAAAGGGAATAATTAAACGGACAATATTTGACAACAAGGAATATAACTGAAGGAATGTAATTTCGTCACATTACCCACGTCTCCGATTTCAGGCGTCCCGCATGATTGATGTTATTTTAGCTGTCGCACTTAGTCATTCTCCCTGGATACGAACCAGTACTACCAGTTGTTTTTAACCTGGAACTGGAGCTATCCAGGCGTAATGCTGTTTCCACATGGCGTTTTCCTACAAAGGACAGCAATTACTACCATTTTTTTCTGGTCTTTGGTATGACCCTATCGGGGTTGAAACCTCGATCTCCTACACCAGATGTGGTGTCAAACGTGCACATGAATATTGGGATATGAAAAATATATACATAAAACTTTGATATGTATGAGAACATTAATGGTTTTACTATCTGTAAAACATGAACATTAATACTAAAAAAAAGAAAATAGTTTTACTACCTGTAAAACAGAAACATTAATACAAAAATATGGCAAAGTTTTACTAACTGTAAAACAACTGAGTATTAAACGAAAAATAAAATCCAATGTTGATGTGAGTATCTATTTATACTGAACGGTGATAGACACCCCATCATTATCCACAACAAACTTAATGTCTTCCGGCTTAATCTGAGCTGTTGCCGGTACCGAAATCTGTCATTTTGATTTCGAAATTTGTAACCTTAGAACCGACCCACATAACCTTCTCCCCATCTATATCAACGTTCAAACTTCGCTGGCCATCATTGACCTGACACTCAAGGGCCATCGCATGTGTTATTCCTTCGGTACTAGTAGCTGGTTTTGACAGAGGTAGCGAACTTGTTGATACATTGGCAGCTTTCTTCACTGTATACTTTACATTTGGTCCGGCACAATGTTTGGCCTTCAGATGTCTTGTCAAATACTCTCTTTTCTTAAAACTCGCGCTACATTGCCAACAGTCAAACCTTGTCTTCGCACACTCGACCAGGTGCGTTTCGACCTTCCCCTCTACTTCTTCCTTACAAAGATGACAGGTAACTTTTTTCTTGGGCTTGACCTGCAGGTATAAAGTTCAAAATCCTTAAGCCATGCAGGTCGTTTCCTAGTCCAACCTTGACGGTCAGTACTATCTATTTCCTCGTTATCAACAGTTTCATTTACACATGTCTCGGATAAAGAACTTGTATTTCCAGTATCCTCGCCAGGTAACGTCTGATCTTTTGCCTTTCTTAGTCTATCAATATGAATGACTTGTACTGAACCATTTCGGCCACCCTCTACCTTAAACAACACATTGGACAATCTTTCTACAATATCGTACGGGCCACGCCAATAACATGAAAACTTTGAGGAACATCCTGATTTCCTGACTGGGAAATAAACATATACTTTGTCACCCTTTGAAAGGTTTTCACCGGTCTTATATACCAGGGGTTGTGAGTTCGATTCTCAAGTGGGGCTGATCAAATAGAAGAAAGATGATTAAAATAGTATGAATGGTTACATATAAGGTCATATAAAGATCAGATAAAACGTTAAGAATCAGTTTAGAGATTAAAAGGGGTAAGCAGTAAATGCGGAATACTTGGTAGAAGTGGTATGGGTTAAAACAGATATTAAGACCAGTCAAAACGTTAAAAATGGGTTAACAGATGAAAAGGTATACCTGAACGATGTGATATAAAAAAAAGGATAATAGGTAATTTGGGAAACTTGAAGAAGCGATATGGGTTAAAACAGATGAAAAATGATAAACAGTAAATTCCAGGATTAAGAGATGGAAGAAGAGAGACAGAGAAAGAAGAAAAGAGATGAGACATCAATTGAGGGAAGGGTAGAGAGGGAGGAAGAGAGAGAGACTGTAAGAGATATAGAGTGGGAGGCAATGAGAGAGATAATGAAAGAGAAAAAGAAAGAGAGAGACGCAAGAAGAGAGGCAGAGAAAGAGGAAAAGAAAAGGAGATGAGAATAAAGGAAGGGAAAGAGATAAAACTGAGAGAAAGAGGAAAGACAAAAGGAGAGAAAGGTGCAGACGGTAGAAGAGAGGCAGAGAAAGAGAGATGAGAAGAAGGGATAGAGAGAATGATAGTTGAGAAGGACAAGCAATAATGTCTTCTCGAGATTTCTTTCGCTTTCACACTTCCTTTCTCTCTCCCATTCTCTCCTTTCCTTCATGATCTCTCTCTCTCTCATCTTTCTTCCTGTTTTCTTTCCTCTCGCATTACCACTTGTTCCCTTCCCCTCTTTATCTCTTACACTCATTATCTGCCCTTTCGTTGTCTCGCTCTCTCTCATTTCCCCATTATCTATTTCTCTCTATGTCTCCCTCTCTACCCCTCACTCTCCTTCCCCTCATTCATTCTCTCTCTGCCTTAATTCACAGTGCATACTTTAAGCCAACCACTGTCCACAACCACAAGCCTTTGCAACCTCTTCACCCTCTACACACTCACCCTTTTCTCTACCCTCTCATTTCATGTATTTTTAACCTTTATAACTATTTGTATTCCCTCTTGTATACTTTGACCGGCCACACACTTTTAACCACGGTCCTTTGCAACCTTTTAATCTTTGAAGTTCCTCCCTAATATTTCCCGTTTTTGATTTCCATTCTACTTTTCCTTATTCCTTCTTCTGGACCTTTTCAACTATCTTATTTCCACTTGTATAAATAAACCCAACCACATTATTCTAACCATAAACCTTTGCAACCTCTTGATATTTTGACCATCTCTTTCAATCACTATTTCAACCCAGGTGAGATTCGAACTCACAACTCCTGCTATATGAGAGCAATGCTTAACCTCTGCGCTATTCTGGCAGATATTATTCTCTAAAGTAATTTAAATATAAGAATTAGATGTACTTCGAATTAACCAATAATTGCTGTCAAGAAAAAACATTTTCATTTGACGAGATTCGAACTCACAACCCCTGCTATATGAGAGCATTGCTTAACCTCTGCACTATTCTGGCAGATACTTTTATCATAAGTAATCTATGTATAAGATTTAAATGTATTTGGAATTAACCAATAATTGCTGTCAGGAAAAAACATTTTCATTTGGTGATATTCGAACTTACAACCCCTGCTATAGGAGAGCAGTGCTTAACCTCTGCGCTATTCTGGCAGATATAATTAGTAAAATTAATTTAAGTATAAGAATAAGATGTATTCGGATTTAACCAATAAATACTGTCAGGAAAAACATTTTCATTATGCGAGAATCGAACTCACAACCCCTGCTATATGAGAGCAGTGCATAACCTCTGCGCTATTCTGGCAGACGTTAATAACTACAATAATTAATATATAAGAATTATATACATTTGATAGAAACCAATAATCATTTTCCGATAAAAAGCAATACCAGGAAGCACTCGATTAATTACCGGAAGGATATATTTGAATTAGTATTTTGTCTTTCTAACAATAATAATTTCACGGTTTCAGGATGTAAAATATTTATACATGAAATAGTGTAGTTAAGAATAACTGCCAGGATAGCGCAGAGGTTAAGCACCGGTCTTATATACCAGGGGTTGTGAGTTCGATTCTCACGTGGGACTGATCAAATAGATGAAAGATGGTTAAAATAATATGAATGGTTACATATAAGGTCATATAAAGATCAGATAAAACGTTAAGAATCGGTTTAGAGATTAAAAGGGGTAAACAGTAAATGCGGAATACTGGGTAGAAGTGGTATGGGTTAAAACAGATATTAAGACCAGTCAAAATGTTAAAAATGGGTTAACAGATGAAAAGGTATACCTGAACGATGTGATATAAAAAAAAGTATAATAGGTAATTTGGGATACTTGATGAAGCGATATGGGTTAAAACATAATGAAAAATGATAAACAGTTAAATCCAGGAATATAGTTAAGGGGATAAAAAAAGAGGGACATAGGAGAAGGGAATGGAGGAGAAAGAGAAAAGAGATAATGGGGAAGGAATAAGAAAGCAAGGGGGAGGGGATGATTGTAAGAGAGATAGAGCGGGAAGCAATGAATGAAAGAGAAAAAGAAACAAAGAGATGGAAGAAGAGAGACAGAGAAAGAGGAAAAGAGATGAGACATAAATTGAGGGAAGGGTAGAGAGGGAGGAAGAGAGAGAGACTGTACGACAGATAGAGTGGGAGGCAATGAGAGAGATAATGAAAGAGAAAAAGAAAGAGAGAGATGTAAGAAGAGAGGCAGAGAAAGAGGAAAAGAAAAAGAGATGAGAAAGAGAATAAAGGAAGGGAAAGAGATAAAAACTGAGAAAAAGAGGAAAGACAAAAGGAGAGAAAGGAGCAGACGGAAGAAGAGAGGCAGAGAAAGAGAGATGAGAAGAAGGAGAGAGAATGATAGATGAGAAGGATGAGCAATAATGTCTCCTCGTGCATTCTTTCGCTTTCACACTTCTCCTACCTTACTATCTCTCCATTTCTCTTATCTCTCTTTCATTCTCTTCTTTTTCTCTATCATTCCCCTGTCTTATTCTATTTTTCTCATTGCCTCCCCCTTCCTTTCTCTCCCTTTCTCTTTCCCTTTCTCTCCTTTCCTTCCTTTATGCTCTCTCTCTCTCTCTCACCTTTCTTCCTGTTTTCTTTCCTCTCGCATTACCACTTGTTCCCTTCCCCTCTTTATCTCTTACACTCATTATCTGCCCTTTCGTTGTCTAACTCTCTCTCATTTCCCCATTATTTATTTCTCTCTATGTCTCCCTCTCTTCCCCTTCCCCTCATTCATACTCTCTCTGCCTTAATTCACAGTGCATACTTTAAGCCATTAAGCTACACATTCACCCTTCCTCCCTAATATTTCCCCTTTTTCATTTCATTTATTTTTAACCTTTATAACTATTTGTATTCCCTCTTGTATACTTTGACCGGCCACACACTTTTAACCACGGTCCTTTGCAACCTTTTAATCTTTGAAGTTCCTCCCTAATATTTCCCGTTTTTGATTTCCATTCTACTTTTCCTTATTCCTTCTTCTGGACCTTTTCAACTATCTTATTTCCACTTGTATAAATAAACCCAACCACATTATTCTAACCATAAACCTTTGCAACCTCTTGACATTTTGACCATCTCTTTCAATCACTATGTCAACCCAGGTGAGATTCGAACTCACAACTCCTGCTATATGAGAGGAGTGCTTAACCTCTGCGCTATTCTGGCAGATATTATTCTCTAAAGTAATTTAGATATAAGAATTAGATGTACTTCGAATTAACCAATAATTGCTGTCAAGAAAAAACATTTTCATTTGACGTGATTCGAACTCACAACCCCTGCTATATGAGAGCATTGCTTAACCTCTGCACTATTCTGGCAGATACCTTTATCATAAGTAATCTATGTATAAGATTAAAATGTTTTTGGAATTAACCAATAATTGCTGTCAAGAAAAACATTTTCATTTTGCGAGATTCGAACTCACTACCCCTGCTCTATGAGTGCAGTGCTTAACCATTGCGCTATTCTAGCAGATACTTTTATCTAAAGTAATTTAGGTATAAGATTTAATGTATTTGGAATTAACCATTAATTGCTGTCAGGAAAAAACATTTTCATTTGGTGATATTCGAACTTACAACCCCTGCTATACGAGAGCAGTGCTTAACCTCTGCGCTATTCTGGCAGATATAATTAGTAATAGTAATTTAAGTATAAGAATAAGATGTATTCGGAATGAACCAATAATTCCTGTCAGGAAAAACATTTTCATTTTGCGAGATTCGAACTTACAACCCTTGCTTTATGCGAGCAGTGCTTAACCTCTGCGCTATTCTGGCAGATACCTTCATCTAAAGTAATCTATCTATAAGATTTCGATGTATTTGGAATTAACCAATATTTTGCTGTCAGGAAAAAACATTTTCATTTGACGAGAATCGAACTCACAACCCCTGCTATATGAGAGCAGTGCATAACCTCTGCGCTATTCTGGCAGAGGTTAATAACTACAATAATTAATATATAAGAATTATATACATTTGATAGAAAGCAATAATCATTTTCCGATAAAAAGCAATACCAGGAAGCACTCAATTAATTACCGGAAGGATATATTGGAATTAGTATTTTGTCTTTCTAACAATAATAATTTCACGGTTTCAGGATGTAAAATATTTATACATGAAATAGTGTAGTTAAGAATAACTGCCAGGATAGCGCAGAGGTTAAGCACCGGTCTTATATGCCAGGGGTTAATAACTACAATAATTAATATATAAGAATTATATACATTTGATAGAAAGCAATAATCATTTTCCGATAAAAAGCAATACCAGGAAGCACTCAATTAATTACCGGAAGGATATATTGGAATTAGTATTTTGTCTTTCTAACAATAATAATTTCACGGTTTCAGGATGTAAAATATTTATACATGAAATAGTGTAGTTAAGAATAACTGCCAGGATAGCGCAGAGGTTAAGCACCGGTCTTATATGCCAGGGGTTGTGAGTTCGATTCTCACGTGGGACTGATCAAATAGATGAACGATGGTTAAAATAATATGAATGGTTACATATAAGGTCATATAAAGATCAGATAAAACGTTAAGAATCGGTTTAGAGATTAAAAGGGGTAAACAGTAAATGCGGAATACTGGGTAGAAGTGGTATGGGTTGAAACAGATATTAAGACCAGTCAAAACGTTAAAAATGGATTAACAGATGAAAAAGTATACCTGAACGATGTGATATTAAAAAAAGAATAATAGGTTATTTGGGATACTTGAAGAAGCGATATGGGTTAAAACAGATGAAAAATGATAAACAGTGAATTCTAGGTATATAGTTAAGGGAATGAGGGAGAGAAAGAGAAAAGATGTGCAGGGGGAAGAATAAGGGAGCAAGAGAAAGAAAGGGGGAAAGGATGAATGAATGAAAGAGAAAGAGAAAGGGGAAAAGAGATGAGACAACAATTGAAAGAAGGGAAGGGGAGAGAGGGAGACTGTAAGAGAGCTAGAGTAGAAGGCAATGAGAGAGATAATGAAAGAGAAAAAGAAAGAGAGAGATGAAAAAGAGAATAAAGGAAGGGAAGGACAGAGAGGGGAAAAGCAATCTATAATCAACTATCAAATCCGA
>OX401407.1:21432325-21455190 GCA_947846245.1 Cerastoderma edule | reverse complement strand
AAAGGCTTGGGCCTCTGCCCAATTTAAGGAAAAAAAGCCCTGTACAGTGATGTCTCGTTAATCCGAACATGTCCGTTCCCAACAAAATGTCCGGATTACCGATTCATCCGGACTATTGAAGTAGAGCATGTTCTTGTACACATCAAGACATAAACGGTATGTATGTACGTGTATACTTATAACACTTAAGCAAACGCCAAATTGTCGACCGTCCCAAATTGAAAGAGTTTGCAGACGACATTTCAAAACGTGATGAAATTCAAAAAAAATCTTCTGATATGGCAGAAAACATTGTGAGAAAAGGAGAAATTGCTCGTGACGAGCAATTTCTCCTTTCCCCACAATATTTTCAAAAGTTGTCTGCAACAAACTGGTCAAATAATTCTGTTCCCTTACAACTTCGTTCGGATTGCGAGACATTCGGATTTTCGGGATCCGGATAAACGATCCTAAGGATCTACTGGCCATAGGTAAAATATATGTATATTTTTTTACATGGCTATAAGTATGTTTTGTGCTATTTTATGCTGAAAAAAAATGAATTGAATAGGTGCAGTGTTAAATTTAGGCAGGCCAGGCGGGAGACTAGTCTCCCTCGCATGGAAATCCAAATGCAATCAAATATCGGATATTCCCCCATAATTGGGAGTAGGGCATCGCAACATGGCTGAAATAGTGTTGACGCGAAGTAAATGTTTTTTTTTTATATGGGTTTTACATCACATCAACATTATTTCAGTTATGTAGCGATGTCCGACTCTTAATGATGGAGGAAGACCCCATACTCAACTGCCCATAGGGGCTGGTCAAGGTGGGTAGAACCATCGGCGTTCCGTAAGTCAGCCGGGAGACTGCCTCTCATGAAAATCCATATCCCTCTCAGGATTTGAACCCACGCGGAGAGGGGCCATGTGATTTCAAGTTCTGTACTCCAACCACTAGGCCACGGAGGCCCCTGCGAAGTAAATGTGACGAAATAGAAAAATAATCTTCTGATAGGGCAAATGACATTGTGGGATAAGGAGAAATTGCTCGTAAAGAGCAATTTCTCCTTTTCCCACAATGTTTTCCAGAGTCGTCTACTCAAATGTTGTTATTGTTTGGTAATGGGTTGAAGGTGGAAAATCATACAAGATGTGCATTCGTAGCTTACTCCTTTATCATTACTCTAAAACCTATACTGTGGTTACTCATTAGAATTGGCCCGAAGAGACGATTCAAATGAATACCCAAAACATAGAATTTGTCAGGGAGGTCATAAAATACGGCTTCTAAAAGACCCAATGTGGGCGACATTGGTGCAGGGGTAGAGCGAATGCCTCTTGTACCATGGGTCCCGGGTTCGATCACTGTAATGCGAGGTGATTTTTGTTTGGAGTTTAAAGCCGTATCAACATTTTTTCAGTTATGTTACCGCCTTTTCGGAACCTGCCGTACTGGGCTCGGGCTCTGAGGGTGACTTGTCAAAGATCAGTCTTACGAAACCAGAGGTTTTGACAGGGCTCGAATCAGGACCCCGGTTTCAATATCTGCCAACTTCACCAAGGCGAGGTGAAAATAGTTGCGACTTACTCTCAAATTTGCGTGAGTACTGGTTAAAAAAACGGGAAGCAATCATCAAGAATGAATTCAATAACTTTTAAGCAACCGTCGAACTTGATGTGAAATAGATTAGTCTAAAAGACCCACATATGCTTGCTGATGGTATTACTGAAAAATGAAGAGGTGAAATAAACGAATTTTTGAACCTACCCTTATGGCATAATACATGGCACATATCCCGATTGGGGCGCAGCATATGTAACCGAGAACGGAGAGGATGCACCAATCAAACGGCTTCTTCCTTGGCATATCTTGTCCAACAAAGTTGGTCTGAATAATAATAATAAAAGAAAGAAATAATGAATGAATGAAAAAATAAACTAATGAACGAACGAACGAACGAATGAACGACCGAACGAACGAAGGAACTAACGTACGAACGAACGAAGGAAAGAACGTATGAATGAATGAGCGAAGTAATGAATGAATTAATTAATGTATGAATGAATGAATGAATGAAAGAACGAACGAACGAACGATCGAACGAACGAACGAACGAACAAATGAATGAATGAATGAATGAATAAATGAATGAGCGAATGAACGAACTCAAGAATGACAGAATGAATGAATGAATGAATAAATGAATGAATGAATGAATGAATGAATGGTGTTTTAAGGCGTATCGACAGCTTAATGATGATGTTGATTAACATTTATTGAATTATTTACAGGTTAAAAAGTATTTGGTTAAAGAAAATGATAAAGGATTATTAATGAATGAATGAAAGTGAATTGTCTAAAGAATTAAGAACAACATTTCAAACACCAGCTTACAATACATCCTTGAAGATTATCATACCCGTGAACAAGAGAATCCACTCAAACTACAACAGAATGTGTTCTGTTAAATGTCCCTCGCAGGGGATGAAATCAAAGCCATACACAACATATCTTTTTTAAAGGCCCATTAAAGGAGATTAATGCCATATCAAACTACATTATTTGGTAAACTTTTGGTCAGATTCAAATAGTCATCACCAGAAAACACCATCAGCACAGTTGAAATGTGAAAGTAAACCAGAAATAACCCAGATTAGCAAGTTTTATAATTCAGATTTCCTGATTCTTCACCTCTGACCTTGACAGTTAATGCACACATTTTTGTACCGGCCAATCAAAATTCGCCATTTTGAATATGTAAACAAACAGGTTGTTGATAAACATGATTGAATTGGAGACAACTATATTTCAATCACAAAATAACTTATTTTAAATGAGTCTATCAAATAGGGTCTCAATGCATTCCTAAACTAATTCTCATGACTTTTATGAACATAATAAAAGAACTCCATATATTTTTTCAGTAATTTATTTGTACTCCTCTCCTTTGATGTGCCTTTAACATTTTAATCAAAGTTTTGATATGTCCATAATAATTGCTTTTGAGGACCAGGGGTCCGTTTTACTAAACAACTTACGGAAAATATTTGCGTAAGTCATAATTGATAGACATGGATAGTATCTTCAATTAAAGTACAATATTGCAATGTGACACGTCATTGGAAGCGTCTCGGAGAGACGATTCCAATGATGTGTTACTTTGCAATATTGCTTAACCCAATATTGATAAAAGAGGAACTGTTGTTTTAGACTTACGCAAATCTTAAGCGTAAACTGTTTAGTAAAACGGTACCCTGAAGTTGTCAAGCTCGTTCGGGAGAGTGATTTTTATCTAGCTATAGATCCGTTTTACAACCTCAAATCCGAATTCATTGATTCAACACTTTGCTTTACTATCGAATTATTTGAAGAACTGTTTATCTCGCAACAAGTGTAACGTTCCCGGAACGATTATCCCTTTCCCAAACAACACATTTTCGACTGTCCCAAATTGAAAGTGTTTGCAGACGACATTGTAAAGATGTGATGAAATTGAACAATATTCTTCAGAAAGAGCAGAAAACCTTGTGGGAAAAGGAAAAATTGCTCGTTACGAGCAATTTCTCCCTTTCCCACAATGCTTTCTAAAGTCGTCTGCAACAAAGTCGTCAAGTTTCGTTATTGTTTGGGAACGGATTAAACAAATTTGCAAAAGTACCCGACACAATCTTCTATAATACGATGTCCTAAGTATTAGTATTTTTTTTTCATATGGGTTTGACATCACATCAACATTATTTCAGTTATGTAGCGATGCCCGACTCTTAATGACGGAGGAAGACCCCATACTCGACTGCCCATAAGGGCTGGTCAATGCGGGTAGAACCATCGGCATTCCGTAAGTCAGTCGGGAGACTGCCTCTCATGAAAATCCATATCCCTCTCAGGATTTGAACCCACGCGGAGAGGGGCCAGGTGATTTCGAGTTCTGTACTCTAACCACTAGCCCACGGAGGCCCCCCTTAGTATTAGTAATATATGACTACATGTACATGTACTGCACATAATAAGCGACTTAACCTAATACAACGTCGATTCGACAAACACGCCGATAAGTCACCAAAACCAAAAGGTCCCGTAAAATCAACAGTATCCCCAAAGATTTTATAGAAGATTGGGTTTAATATCTGTACAAATTTTATAGAAGATTGGGTTTAATACCTGTACAAATTTTATAGAAGATTGGGTTTAATACTTGTACAAATTTTATAGAAGATTGGATTTAATGCCTGTACAAATTTTTATAGAAGATTGGGTTTAATACCTGTACAAATTTTATAGAAGATTGTGTTTAATACTTGTACAAATTTGGGAATCCGGTGTTTAGTAAAAGTTAACATCCATGTTAATGAATAAACAAAAACGGATCAGTGGACAACCTTGTTTTAACTGATCGGATGTTACTGTGTCTTTGTACTGAGCAACACCTCAAACTCAAACTCTAAACTCTTTATTAGGCATGTCGGCACTTTATGTGCCTATGGCCAATACATATACAATATAAAGCATAATACAACATGCATGAAAACATTAAAAACAGTTTGTAATATATAGCATTGACAAAACAATGCCGTTGAATGTTGAAAATGGCGCCAGTCTTTTGTTATCAATAGTATTTGTTTCAATAGAATATCGATTAATTACGATATAAAGTCACGGTGGTTAATCATAACGGCTTCTATGCGTATAATCTTGCGTTGCATGGTTCTATACGTACAAGCACCGGTTTCTATATATAGGTTAGAGGCTAGATAGTGAAATTTAAACGATATAGAAACCCCAAGGAAGGAGCGATAGCGACTGACGGGGTTTCTATGTCGTTTAAATTTCACTATATAGCCTCTAAACAATTTAGTGTTTAACCTACATTTCCATAGAGCGCTCTATTTGACTCTGGCAAACCACGCCTCTACGGGTATGATCTGCGAATGGCATAAAACTGCTGCTCAGTATTTTGAAATTCGACATAAACCACGCCTTCCGCGGCTGTCAATTGCATGCCAAGAATCTGCCATACCATATTTGGAAGAAGAAAACTGCATTACCCAGTGATGTAGATTGCAATGTAGTTTTGAGTTTAACCCGTTACTCCATAATTTATTCCTCACCTACAGCAGAAAACTTGAGAAGCCCTTGTGACAAAAGAAGAAATTGCTTGTAACGAGCAATTTCTCCTTTTGTCACAATGTTTTCTTTTCAATTTCAAAAAGAAACTGTGTTTTTTCATAATGTATATATGTGTTGTCTGTTGATGCTTTCAATTTGCACCCGTCACATTATTCCTAATGGGGTAAAAGGTTAATATAGTTCAGTTTCTTTTTTTCTCAACGATGTTAGGATACCCAGTTAATTGTAATTCCTTTTTTATTTATTTCTGTGTTTATTTCTCCCCCGCGACGTCACAGCGATCTTTCAATCGCTACCGTAGGCTAGGCTTACACGTGTCATTGATTTGGAGGTGGAGCCTAAAACTACCTATTTATGCGCATGCGTGATACCAGAGTAATAGTCTCATAGAGCCAAGATAGAACACTCGAATAGTAGTTTATGGAAAGAAATAAAATGACAAAAGAATTTTCAAGTGGCCTTGTTCTCATTGGCAAAATGGCAGGTTAGAGCACTGGCGTTTTGAGTGTTTGACACTACATTTTCATCAATGAGAATCGTTAATTAATTACGCCGTAGTTCTTCCATAAACCAATGTTCTATCTGGGCTATAACTATTCTCGGTATCGCGCGTAATAAATGTGATTTTGGGCTCGCAATCAATGTTGCGATAACCTACATTGGCGGTTGGGCTCGCTGTAGAAATGAAAGGAGATTACAGTAACTGGATATCTAATAAATTGGCTTTGGGCTTTATATTAACCTTTTACCGTGGGCGTAATGTGGCGGTACAAGTGAAAGCATCAACGAACAACGCCTGTATACATTATGAGAAAGAAACGCAGTTTCTTTAGTGAAAATATTGTAATGACGAAATTTCCGTTGCGGCACAACTTTCTTTTACGAAACTTCTCAATTTTCTTCTGCGGTGAGAAATGATATGAATTAGCGGTGCTTCAGGCATTGCAATCACCGCGAGGCGAATGCGATTTTCTTCAGCTTCAATATGTTGTAACGGAAATTCTGGCATGCAGTACATTTGGCTTTGTGAAAGCGTGGACTGTAATAGAATTTCAAATGCTGAGCAACGAACCTATGCCATTACTGAAATCGCCACGTAGAGGCGTGGTTGCCAGCATCAAAATAAAATGAAATGTAGGTTAAACACTAAATTGTTTAGAGGCTATATAGTGAAATTTAAACGACATACAAACCCCGTCAGTCGCTATCGCTCCTGGACCGGAAAAAGAAGAATATAAATAAAAAGAGAAATAATTCATCAAAATGAAGTGTATCACGGAACAATATGAACTATTTTGTATAACGTATGTATTTTGTCTTGTCTCGTAACATTTTATTTAATTCACACTAAAGAAAACAAGTTGGCAGCATGCGAGTCCTCAATGTAAACACTTCGATGAAAATATAGTCTTTTGTCTGACTTATAAGAGATTATGTTCTTTTCCGAAATGTAATTAATCAGAAAAATAAAGATCCATGTATGCATCGTTTTATTGGCATATTTAATGTCTGTAAATAAAAGGAATATATAAAAATCCTCAACGGGGGTGGCTACGGATAATATACGAATAACCTATACAGCTGTAATTTGTGGCACCGGTTAATGTACGAACAGATGGCATCGGTTTCTATATGAACCCTCATTCTCATTTTATTCTGTTTTTCAGGTTAAAACGAAAAAGAAAATGGTCCATTCTTTGGTTCTTCAGAAAAATAAAGAAATATATAAAAATCCTCAACGGGGTTGGCTACGGATAATGTATGAATAGTCTATAATGCATTATTTTTTGGCACCGACTAATGTACGAACACATAGCACTGGCTTCTATATGAACCCCCATTCTTTTGTTTTATACGTTAAAACGAAGATAAGACAGTCACTCTTTGGTTATATCAACAATAGGAGAGACGAATAGATGCTACCCATCCATGTTCATCCACCACGATAATTACTGTCCATTCAAGTCTTTTAAAGCGGTCCTTCCATTGAAGTTTTCAATATTGTCTCGCCCAAGTTTGTTTCTACTTTCTATTGTTAATGTCTTTTCCAACGATGTATTGCCCGAGTTTGTTCTTACTGTCATTGTCTTGTCCAACATCGTTTTGTTCGAGTTTGTCATGACCGCTTTTGTCTCATCCAAATTTATGTTGATCATACCAATAAATGATTTAAATCTGTTGACACGAAAGGCTTAGTGTTAAATCCTGGACGTACTATCAACACGGAAAATTAGTTAATGTCGAATGCATTGTGTTTCAAAAGCATACATCCTGTTATTGTCATTACACACAAGAAAATGCGGTTCATATAGGCACGGGCAAGATAACTCTGAGTGGCCTCTGTGGTCGAGGTATTAATGTCGCAAACTTTTAATAATGGTCCCTCATCACTTTGGGCTTAATTCTCTTCCAAGGAAGTAAAACATTAGGTACAATAGCCTCGACTATGTGTCTAATATTTCTTGATGAAACTATTTGTAATGATAATGCGAATGCAAATCATAGAGTCTAATAAAAAACAAACCTACTTTCATGAGTTAAACGAATTAGCTTATTTCAAGTGAAATAACTTGATATAGAAAAAAGCCACATCTTGATGCAAATTTCACACACAAAGTGAAAAAATCGGCTTAATTTATCAAGATATTATTTTGAATAAATTATGTCGAAACTATTTTAGTGAAAAAAAAATATGTTTTACAACTTAACTAATGATCAGAAACGGGTTATATAAAATTGTCCGTTTACATCGTTAATTAGCCGGTGCCGTGTACGTATATTATCCGTTGCATTAAAATATCTCTTATTTTTACCATGTGTAGGGCTTATCAAACTTTAAAACCTGAAATTATTGAGAAGTATCAGTTAATGCATGTTAAATTTGCCAAAACAATGTCAATAAGAGTTTAATACCTTAAGATATGATTGAAATATTGTCTTTTAAATCAACTTTGAAGAGTTCTCACTTATTTCTGCTTCACATTTTTGGTTTGTTTTTGAATATCGGAACATGTCGAACGCAAATGTCAGTTTATATCAACGAACAAATATATAAAATGTTCCGTCAGATAATTAATACAAGAAACTTTGTCGTATCTGCTAAGATATTACAGAAATAAACACACCCGTCATCACATGTCAACACGATTTATCGGTATACAAGCCGGTGCCTGTACGCATAGAAGCAATGCAACGCTCGATTATACGCATTGAAACCGTTTTGATTAGCCGTGTACAGTGAATTAACATCTATTCTTATCCAAAGGCTTGGCATCACTTTTGAAATCTACTGCGTATAAACTGTACATGCTTAAAATAAATTGACGCTTTCTGGACTATTTATGCTTTCAGAAGCTATTTCTTAATTGTACATCAAACAACAATACCAAAAACAGTGTTGTACCAACGACATTTAATTTTGACTTTCAGATTTTATCTTCTGTGGACAAGCTTTTTCCTTTTTCTATCAAAGTGGTTTCCAAAGCGTTTGCCAAGCAGATTTGTCAAAGAAAGATATACTTAACTCATTACAATAACGACATTTGTCCATGTTGTTGCAGATGAATCTAGAAAACATTATGGGAAAAGGAGAAATTGCTCATACTGAGCAATTTTCCCCTTTTCCCACGGTGTTTCCTGTCCTATCAGAAGACAACATTTTAATTTCATCATATTTTAAATTGTCGTCTGCAAACTCTTTTTATTTGGGAAAGTCGAAAATTCAGCGTTTGGTAAAGGGTTAAGTAAATGGTGGGTCCAATAATAATTTAGCTCACCATATCAATCAATTCAGTGTCCCTTTGCTGTATGTTCTGGTCATAACCCGCATTGGTTGCTGAAAAGAAAGAGAGTAGGTTTCGTTTTGAGGGTTTTACACCGCATTTACAGTATTTCAGGGTGGTCCACTATGGGTGTAGGACGATTCTCCACAATGGCAATTCCGCACAAGAACAATTCCCCTCAGTGACAATTCCCCATAGTAACGATTCCCAACAAGGACAATTCCCCACTGGGACAGTTACCCCACAAGGATAATTACACACAGGACAATTACCCACAGGGACAATTACCAACAGGACTATTCCACACAGGATAATTACCTACAGGACATTTACCCCACTGGGACAGTTACCCCACAAAGACAATACCCAACTGGGACAGTAACCCCACAAAGACAATACCCAACTGGGACAGTAACCCCACAAGGACACTTACCCATAGAACAATTTCCAATACGACAATTACACACAGGACAATTCCCCAAAAGGACAACTACCCACAGAACAATTTCCTACAAAAACAATTCCATACAGGTCAATTTCCGACTGGGTCAGTCGCCCAAAGGGCCAATTTCTCACAAGGACAATAACCCAAGGGACAATTACACACAAGGACAATTACAAACAGGTCAATTACCCACAGGACAATTCCCCACTGGGACAGTAACCCCACAAGGATAATGACGCACAGGGCAAATACTCACAGGACAACTATCCACAAGGTAATTCCCCACTGGGGCAATAACCCCACAAGGACAATAACACACAGGACAATTACCCACAGGCAATTACCCACACAGGACAATTACCCACAGGACAATAACCCACAGGACAATTTTCCACAGGACAATTACACACAAGGACAATTTCCCACTGGGGCAGTTACCCAACCAGGACAATTACCAACAGGACAATTATCCACAGGACAATAACCCACATGACAATTTCCCACAGGACTATTACCCACAGGACAATTCCCCACTGAGACAATTTCCCACAGGACAATAACCCAAAGGACAATTACCCACAGGACAATAACCCAGAGGACAATTCCCCACTGGGACAATTCCCAACAGGACGATTTCCCACAAGGACAATTACCCATAGGACAATTACCCACAGGACGATTACCTACAGGAAAATTAACCACAGGATAATAACCAACAGGACAATTACCCTCAGGACAATTACCCATAGGACAATTACCCACAGGACACTAACCCACAGGACAATTTCCCACAGTACAATTACACACAAGGACAATTTCCCAATGGGACAGTAACCCAACAAGGACAATTACCCACAGGACAATTACCCATAGGACAATTACCCACAAGACACTCACCCACAGGACAATTCCCACAGGACAATTACACACAAGGACAATTTCCCACTGGGACAGTAACCCAACATGGACAATTACCCACTGGGACAATTGCCCACAAGGACAATTCCCTTCAAGACAATTAATCACAGGACAAATACTCAGAGGACAAGTCCCCACTGGGACAATTCTCCACAAGGACATTTCCCCACTGGGACAATTCTCCACTGGGACAATTCTCCATAGACCGATTACCTACAAGGACAGTTACCCACAGGACGATTCCCCACTGGGAAAATTACCGAATTGGACAATTCCCCAACTATCTTATATAAAACTTATTTTATTAAATAAAGCATGTTTTGTTTTCTTTCATTATGTAGACATAGTGTTTTTTACTTTATCTTTAAATCATAAACGATGAAGAAAAACAAAGTTTTATAACAATTTCCTTTTACCAGTGGGGAACTGTCCTTCTTGACACAGATATGGGGAATTGTCCTGTTGGTAATCGTCCAGTAGGGAATTGTCTAGTTGGTAATTGTCCAGTGGGTAATTTTCCATTGGGGAATTGTCTGTACCCCGTCCACAATGCATCATTGTCTGTAGTAGTTCCGGTTTTATTCAGTAATGGCGGAGTAAATGAGTGCTCGTATCGCAAGCACTGCAATCTATATCATGATATTCAATGCGTTAAAAGTTTATAAATTGGATGGTGTAAAGAATGAATATATGCAATTTAAAATAAAAAGGCAAAAAATGGTCATTTAATGGTGTAAGAGTATTTTTTTTTAAGATGATTTATACGCCCTTTTCTTGAAATTTAGATTTATTGAGCAGAATTGCTCGTATAATTTATGTTATTTTAAAACACTTTAGGTAAATAATAACTGGTTATATGAGAACTTTAATCCGCCTATTTGTGATTCTTTAGCGTATCACAATTGCAAAGGCTGTAAAACAAATCCCTATTGTTCTACCTGTTGAATCTGTGTCAAATTGACTTAAAGATCACTACCCTTGATCCTTGTAACAACCGAAGTTTGATAATTGGCCCTTTGCATGTTATTAATGAGGAAAACTACCAACATTGAATTGAATTGTATACAAAGAGATTACAGGGCCTTTTTCATTCAATTGGGAAGAGGCCAAAGTCTGTTGAATTGGAGACATTCTTTCATTGAAATTGATGAATTGGGAAGCCTAAAAGCTGGTATGACTGAGTTTTTGGGAAAACTGCATGATTTTAAAGAAATTTCCAATTGGGAAGGTGTCTTTTATGCGCCCCTGTTATATAACGCAAAAAAGCCCTAAATTATGTTTAAATGTGATGACAATGCATTTAGCGACTATCTTTCCAATTATTGAATAAATAAACTATGAAGTCAAAGTTATAATCATCGTCTTTAATGAAATACCAGCATATTAGCATGACCAACCACGTTAACCCATTACCAAACAATAACGACATTTAACCACTTTGTTGCAGACGACTCTTGTAAATATTGTGGGAAAATGACGAGTTGCCCGAAACGAGCAATTTTCCTTTTTCCACAATGTTACCAGGAGCCTTCAGAAGTTTATTTTCAAATTTCATCACGTTTTAAAATTCGTCTGCAAACTCTTTCAATTTGGGACAGTCTAAAACTTTGCGATTTGGATAGGGTTAGAACCAGTATTACCAGGCAATGTCAAGAAATTGAGATATGTGATTAAAATAACTCAGAAAACAGATGCTTTAGATGAAAATCTAAATCGATTCCATTCCAAAAAAATGATCAGTTGCGTTGTTAATAAGTTTCGAGACAGTTTACAGGGAATACATATTCAATCTTTTGAACTTGCAAACAAAACCAATGACAAATAAAAAGAACTTGATTCTTTTGATTGGTTTCTTATGACTTTAATTTCATATTGTTACAACAACGTTTAATCAATAAACATATTCTTATTCTGGCTCATTTATGTACAAGAGCAACATTATATGAGTTTAAAGGAAGTAATCTTTAAAAGCATGTGTAATCTAAATGATATTTCCTTTTCATGAATGAATCATCAGTTTACAGACTGCAATTCTGTAGGAAGTCTCGGCATGCTTACATGGGGCCCAAACAACCCGAACTCGGATGATCCAAGCTGTAACTGTGTGACTACGTCTGGATCATTCGGATAAAACAACCCATACTGTCAAGATTGGTATAAAACACCATCATTTTTTCACAATTTTTTACCTTTGAAAGTGTTTTTCCTAAGCCTGAGATTTGGCGGAAAACAGTGTGTCAAAGTGAATAAAAGTGTGTCCAAAGAAATTAAAGTTATCATACAGTAGTTCCCATCTACAGTGATTAGTTGGTGTTCTATAATGTGACAAAAAGTCTTTTATAATTCAATCTTAAATAGCAGGGTTGTATTGTCTTTTTAACCTTTTATATGTATATACTGTCTGTTGTTACCATGATGAGACTCTAATAAAGATTTATATATACATCTAAATAGCGGATATAGTGGATTTGGCCCTTGTCCAAGGATATCGAATTGTGGTTCCCGGATATGACATTCAGTAAAACTTCCGCGATATTAAATACGCATTGCATTTGTGATATGAAAAATGACTATATCAATAATGAATAACCTAACCTTTTTTTCACTTCAAGCTTTTCATATATTCGAGTTTTGCTGTATTTTTCCATATCCGCGTATATGTATACGGTCTGCGGATATGACACTGATTTTTGTAAATAGTTACCATAATTATGGGTTATTTATTTCTTTAATACGGCTTGTATTCAGAGGTGAAGAATCAGACAAACTAAACTATATTATACTTGCTAATCTGGGTTATTTCTCGTTGGCTTTCACGTTTAAGCTGTGCTGATGGTTTTTTGTTTGTGATCACTATAATTTGAATCTGACCAAACGTTTACAATATAGTTTGATATAGCATTAAATAATTAATCTCCTTTCATCAGCCATTCAACAACTGCACCTTAATACTGGTCAGTTTGGGTAGGACCATTGGCTTTCAGTTTAAAGGACTTCAGACAAGGAACAAACGCTCTTGTAAATCCAAATACAGGTACCGGGGTTTGAACCAACACGATCAGGTGTTTTCCTGTTTCGAGCTAGTTTGTCTAGATCTAACCACTAAGGACATTCAAGCCCGAGTGAATTTTTGCATCCTTCTTCATTTTATGTAAATAATGACATCTATCGTGTACATGTCTACATTGTACAACCGCCATCTTACGAAATTGTTAAAATAACATTTTCGTAAAATGGCGATTGTACACATGTTTCTTTTATAACGAACTGCCATAACTTAGATACAAACCAAAAAAACAAACAAAAAAACTTCTTAAATACCAATGAATTTAACGAAATATTCTTCCTCTGTCTTTTCATACCAACGATTTACCGCTTTTATTTACCATTTTTCAGTTTTTGAAGAAAACAAGATCGGGGTCATCGCCACAGTTTCGGATCAAACGTTAATTTCATACCATTTATTGTAAAAAGGGTTCACTTCACAGAGACAATTAGAACAGAAAATGATATCATCAATTAATACTTTATTTTCATCAAACACATGGCTTGTGCGATTTCCCTTTAAAGAATTATTTTACCTTTTCCTTTAAAGAGGGTATGAGAATGACCAGAAGTAATGTTGAGACGACCCCTATATAAAATCAAAGAGGTGATCCGAAACTGTCGAGTTCACCTGCCTTCATTCATCATGCAATTTTACAATCGCAGACCCGTCTTAGCGTGAAAATTTTGCATAAATACAATCTAATATAATTTTTCTTACAAATGATGTCAATGTTTAGAGCACAGTATCTTTTTAAATGAGCGTCTAAATCACCGAATAAAAATATCGTTGAAATTAAGTCAACTTCCGGTGACTTGTCTCGATTCAAATTAACCGTTCCAAATTGATTGTGCTCGCTTTACCAGACGTGGAAATGTCATATTGGTTTTGTCAAGAGCTAAATGAATATGCTAAATGACTGTTAAGTTTTTAAGGCCAGAGTTTCTTCGAATTCATAGAAATTTGACAACAAACATAAGATGATCCGAAACTGTCGATGATCCGAAACTGTCGAGTTGACTGTAACGTAGGCCTAGATGAATAAACTCGCAATGAAAACACGAACTGTCCAATTGGTAAAAACAATGAACTACGAAAAACAAGTCAATACAAGGTAGAATCTGTAAAATCTAACGACGAGTTAAAATCCACGAATAATATAATCAGAATCAGTTTAGACCTACCTGTATAAGCTGTCATCTTGATTGAATGTAACAAAGAGTTCGTTTTGAAAATCAGAGTGAGTGTTCCTCAGAGTTCACGAGTTGTAAATGCCGAGATCTAGACTCTAGATGTTCAAGTCGCTGGTAAAGAGCTATAAATAGAATTTATGTGTTTACACACAGGTTTCGATCAGCAAGAAAAATCATACAAAATCCTTCACACAGTTATGCAGTGGACGATTTTACGCGATATCTGCTAGTACATAATTCTATAATAGCGAAATATATTATCGATATATATAATTTTGACGCTTGTCCGAAGTTACTGAAATATATCTTTCTCTCGGCACATGCATGCTTACACCTCTAGGTATATCCAGAGTTTTATCTATGTCTCTGGGAGAGAGGGAGGGAGAGAAAGAGAGACAGAGACAGAGAGAGAGACAGAGAGAGACAGAGAGAGAGAGACAGAGAGAAGACAGAGAGAAGACAGAGAGAGAGACAGAGAGAGAGAGAGAGAGAGAGAGAGAGAGAGAGAGAGAGAGAGAGAGAGAGTTAAGGACAGGGGAGAGGGAGGGAGAGAGAAAGGGAGAGAGAGAGAGAGAGAGAGAGAGAGAGAGAGAGAGAGAGAGAGAGAGAGAGAGAGAGAGAGAGAGAGAGAGAGAGAGAGAGAGAGAGAGAGAGAGAAAAGGGAGAGAGAGAGAGAGAGAGAGAGAGAGAGAGAGAGAGAGAGAGAGAAAGAGAGAGACAGAGAGAGACAGACAGACAGAGACAGAGACAGAGACAGAGACAGAGACAGAGACAGAGACAGAGACAGAGACAGAGAGACAGAGAGACAGAGACAGAGACATAGAGGAGAGAGAGAGAGAGAGAGAGAGAGAGAGAGAGAGAGAGAGAGAGAGAGACAGAGAGAGAGAGAGAGAGAGACAGAGAGAGAGGCAGAGAGACAGAGAGACAATATACAATATACCGGGTTATAATAGTGCGTTATAAAAAACACAATAATATTCTGTTAGCCAATCAGATCGCCCGGCAATGTGTTGACATTAGTGTCACGTTTTCTTCGAGCGACATGGGCTATTTGCAGTACTATGACTAGACGATCTGTGTCAATAGCATCAAAGTCAGACAACAATTCAAAGCAGTTTACTGAAGAATTTCTAAAGGCATGTTTTCCAATGGTTTTGTCTTTTCCATAACGACCACCACTATAAAAAGATTATTGTTTTTACAAATATCAAGAAGAGCAAAACCTAGTGTATTGGTTTTTGTGTCTTTTGAATTTCTCTTAAGCTGGATATTGTAGTGCTCAAGAAGTAATAAGGCTTTTGAATTTGCACTGTCTGGTATAGATAATTCATTCATTAAAAACTGGTCAACGTTTACATAGTCAGACATACAAGCAATCCTTGCATTCCAGTCACCTGCTAAGAATACATGTTTATGGTCATTACAGAACATTGCAATTTCTTCTTCTAATTTGTAAAATTGAAGTTCGTCATAATATCTAGAACGATCAGGGAGTATGTATACAATTCCAATATAAACATCTTCGTCTAAGGAAAAAACAAATTTTGATACTTGAATCCAAATTACTAATTCTGAGGTTGATTTTACCTCTGCTTCGTATGGGTTTATGGCATTTTTAATTAAAACCCCAATACCCCTAGTCCGAATGATCCAGACGTAGATATTTCACTCTATGTCACGCAGTTACAGCTTGGATCATCCGAGTTACAATACCTCCTGATTTTCTTGCTATAATTTCTTTCCTGCATTTTGTTTTAAAGGTAAAGCCAGGTAAATCTATTACATCAAACGAGTCTAAATTAGTTTCTGACACACCTAAAATATCAAAATTGTTGACAGTGTCTATAAATTCGGGGTATTCTAGTCTTCATTTAAGGCCTCCCGTGTTAAGAAACCCACACTTAACACTGTCGTGAAATTGTGTTTCAGTTATTTTCCCTGTTTGGGCCTATCCACTGTCATCCGTGAAGTTCCCTACGGCGGGTTGGCGGAGACATAGATAACAGAGATTGGCAACTCCTTCATTACCTATAGCCAGTTTCTGCGATATCTCGCATGACGCGTTATTTAGTGAGACCTTTGGAGATCTGTCTATCGACGCCATTTTCAACTAAACGCGAAATAGGCAACACACATATAAGGGTATTTTAGGTCATAATTGAATTATTTTCTTACCGAATTTACTATATTGTTATTGTTAGAATGTTTCTCCATCCAACAAGACCGATCAGCAAGCGATTATCAAAGAAATAAACATGGCAAACTGTAGTCCGAATGATCCAGACGTAGATATTTCACTCTACTTCTGGATGCGTTCGATATAAAAGCGCGTCAAGCGGATATCGATTTTTCGACATGTCGGGAAATCTGTAGAAAGGGGCGGGGTTAAAATTACAGGTAAAGTCTGGCGGCATTATAATATCGGCTCCTTTTCGTTTGGTAGAATATATATATATATTGGTATCTATTTACATTAGATCCGAGATTCCCTTTCCCTCATATGAATTTTCTCAATTGCCAAAGTATTGCAACAGTTGATTTCAATTGAATACGTAGATATTCATTCATTGAGTAAAGATATGTGTGACTCTATTGCGAGAATCTAGAAAATACTCAAACCATCAGAGAATTTTTTTATGGAAAATTTAGCCACACAGAAAGCCTTTAGCTTATCATTTATGATGGCCGATTCTATGGGAAAATGGACTCTCAATTTGATATTTTCCTGAATTATAGAAATCTGCAGTATGGGTCTAATCTGAAATATAAATCTAGAAACTATTTCAAAGTATACTGTTTGCAGGTTGGGCGAGCGGGAATGGAAACAAATCAGAGACATAGATAACAGCTATGTATTTTAAATAAAGTATTCAAAAAGCTTAAATAAGCTATATAAACAGCTTTGGGCATGTTATAAAGGGGGAGTATCGAATAGTACATCTTTCGGGTTGTTGGTCAAACGCCAAGTTGTGGCCGATGGCATGTAGGAACTCGCGGATGGGCTTCTTTTTACTAGCGTACTGATTACCTTCAATTTTCACTATAATATACCAAATAGATATGAGTGGAGGTTTATTCCTCGTATGCCAAATATGAGTGGGGGTTTATTCCGCGTATGCAAAACAAGCGTGGGGGTTTCTTCCGTGTATGCAATAAGGGAGTGGGGGTTTATTCCGCTATGCCGTTTTTCAGGGTGGGGGTTTATTCCGGCGGGGGTTTATTCCGTACACCCAATATTTCAAATGACATATTTGTTTAACAGATTTATTTTAGGGCACTCTTAAAATGATTCTTGTGGGTTCTGCTAATTGCCTGATAAAGAGGAAAAAAGGAACAAGTTGGATCAAGTCTATCTCCGTTCAGCCGAAGCCTAGCCCGCTAACCTTTCCTACTCAAAGACACCAACCATCTATTCTATTTTTATTTGATACATTGGAATGCCTCTTCTAAAGTTTCTGAAATGAAGTCATTATTAATCTAACAATACGTACTGTACTTTTTATTTGACCATGAAATCATAAGGTAGTTAGCAAAATGTAACTGGTTCAAAACGCACACCAATTCATGGACGCTGTATTTAGATAAATAAAAAAAAATCTCACATTTTTGTTTCAGCTATTTGCTCCTCGGCCTGTCAGAATAACGGAACTTGTGATGCACCCAATACATGTACCTGTGTTGGTAACTATACGGGAACACAATGTGAAACTCGTAAATCATAATCATATTTATGTTAGATATTGGTATGTTTTGTATGTGTTAATTGTGACATGCATGAATGTGATGCCTTTGGTATTGCAAGCTTATTCGTTTGAATATGCCGTAACATAATTTCCAATCTCAGGTCTAAATGAACTGTATTTATAAAATATAAGGGTACGAATCCCATGACTATCCACACAGTAGTTTCTTGCACCAGGAGAGACGCTGACAGTACTGTGGTGCGCTTTCACAAGGAATGGGCACCACTTTCGAATCAGGGGCCTCCGTGGCCTAGTGATTAGAGTACAGAACTTGAAATCAGATGGCCCCTCTCTGCGTGGGTTCAAATCCTGAGAGGGATATGGATTTTCATGAGAGGCAGTCTCCCGACTGACTCACGGAATGCTGATGGTTCTACCCGCCTTGACCAGCCCCTATGGGTGTTGAGAATGGGGTCTTTCTCCATCATTAAGAGTCTGGCATCGCTATATAACTGAAATAATGTTGATGTGATGTAAAACCCATATAAAAAAACCTTTCGAATCAAGAGCTAAATACAAATGTAGAAGCTGTTAGTATGAAATACATATGAATTTTCTTTTAGTATTGTGATAAACGACGGTGTCCATTATTCAAAGACTTTGATGTCGATGAAACCAATTCTGTGAATGCTTATTAGAGAAAAGGTGCCTACATTTTCGCAAAAATATATTCTGGTATAACAAAACAGCTTTCTGATGATACCGAACCATTTCGACCCCAATAATAACGTAGGTTATGCAAATAATTCATTTCAAATCCCTTTTGCATGTATACCCTATATATTTTTCAGCGATGTGTACACCTGCTTGTCAAAATGGCGGACTTTGTGTGTCAGCTGACCAATGTAGCTGCGGACATGGTCATACCGGAAGTGATTGTGCTACACGTACGTACCGAATTGACGCCATTCGTATCACCTGCAGACATGATGGTTCACAGATGATTATTCCTCTGTTGTCTATCCGTTGATTTTAAGTCTGCTCCCCCGTATGCCTGATTGTCATCCTGTTAACAAGTCAACATATTTGTCATGGCTTCAAGTGCTTGGTCCTAACTAAGATGTATTTCTCTAATGAACGACTTTAGAACTTATAAACAATATGTGTTTACAATATCATGTATTTAAATACTAACGTTTCATATAAAGAATAATCATTTACATCATTTAATATATAAGATCATTTTTTCTAAAAGAGGAGATGGCCAGAAATTTAACATTTTCCAATGCTTTTGGCAAATGTATTTGAAAGTTTTCGCGAAGAATTGAAATAGTTTGAATTTCCTGCTATAGGAGAACCACTCACATTTTACTATAAAACTATGTATCACTTGTAATCATGCAAAATAAGATCAATTTTGTTATCAGGATATTTCTGATTGTTTCTTGTGTCTTTTATATAGATGTTAAGCTGACCTCTATGTGGCTGATAATATTCATCGTGATTTTAACTTGGCTTTTTGAGCGTGTTTGAACTCAAGGCATTTCTCACTAGGACCAATTGGTAATGAATTTTTTACATACAGAAAGCTAAAAGATGCTTGTTCACAAATGTTTGGGATTGTGTTTACTAACAAATTGACTGTACGCTTCCTGTATGCATTATTATTTCAATAATTGTATACCAAGCAATACAATTTATTTTAACTTTCTGAATTTCTCTTCAGTGAACAATCACCTTTAATCATACTAGTGTACGTAGAAAGCCTGCCAGAGTATCTCAGATGTTGAGTACTGCTTTTACAAAGCAATGTTTGAGGGTTATCACTGCTTGTCAGCCTTCAATACTGTGTTGGGCGATATATAGTCGGTAGAGTAAAGAATGCTTCATGTGTTTCCTTGGTCATGGTCGAAAAAGACATTGGTCCTCAGATTGTGGCTTATGAATACATGTATCAGGATCAGAATACGATTCAAGTGTGGATTGATAAACAAACAAACCCAGAGTACGTAATAATGAATTTATTTAATTGTTTTGGGTAATCATTTGACAAGCAACAAATCGCGAAAACGATAATGTGTTTATGACAGTTTAATTGGACAAAACATATCTTGAAACAAGGAGGAAACACATCTAGAATTTCTGGTGCATTTACTAAAAGATACATTACAAGAGATTAAAAAAACGGAGAAGCCTTAATATGGCGAAAAAACTACACAATATTTCTGTAACTTAGAGAAACAAAACGCCATAAATAAATCAATGCCTTTCATAGAGAAGGACAATGGGACATATATTTATAACCAAACCGACATCTTAATGAAACTAAAAACTACTATGAAAATCTTTATGATAAAAAAACATAAAAATACAACTTTCAATTTAGATGGAGAATTTTCTAACATTGAAGTAACTAAATTAACAGATGAACACAATTTATATGTAGAAAGGACTTTAACATATGAAGAAATAACCAATAGAATGAAACACATGAAAATTGTTAAAAGTCCTGGATGTGATGGGCTTTCGTCGAATTTTTATAAAGTTTTCTGGTCCAAGAAAGGACATTTTGTTGTTAGAGCTAAACATAATATTATGGATGTGTTTACGGCAGCTTAATAAACTATTACTGAAAATGTTTGGAAAAATGTTAAGTACTAAACAGATAACATACTACTATTGTGGTACTAAATAAGTTTATTTCGTCTTTGTAAAGCTAAGGATACATAGTTACCCAAATTATGCATATCCTTCGAGTTTTTAGTATTCAAATTGAGATCTCTTTTTGTGAAAATATATAGTGTGCTTAGAAAAGCGTTACTTGATACACCAGAATACCACTTTTAATAAAAATTATCGATTACCCTTTGTTTGAATTCCAATAAAAAAAATTAAAAACGTAGGAGAAGCCATACTCATTTAACAGTTGTTTTACATTATAAATCCAACCTGTATTACCCTTTTAATATATCTCATGTGCATTCATAAATACGGCCTGCAATATAATATCATCCGTTTGTGATAACATAAGCCAATTTTTGATAATTTGAACATATCTACTTATATTATGGATATCGCTAAAGTTCGCCATATACTGCTGAAATGCAAGCATTGCTTTTTACCCCTAAGATCCATTTTCAGAACTTACGGAACTTGCTCAAGATTTTTAGCTTTATAGAAAACCCCATATAGGGATAGCATAGTTCAATATAGACACCACTAACGAATCAAACAATTGTAAAGAAGTCTCCGGTAATACTTGGTGTAGTTTAATATTGTTGTACATAACATAAATCGCCCTTTAAGCTTTACCTTTTAAATATTGATTGTTCAGTACAAATGAACCAGTATAATTGAGTGTTATTCCTAAATAATCAAAATTGTCGGTTATTTCTATTTCATCATTGTTGTAATACCATTTCTCATCTTCAAATGTACAACCCCTTTTTCTAAATACCACTATCTTAGTTTTTTTCTGTATTTTACCCCCAGCCCCCAGTTTGTGCAGTATTGACATAATTAATCAAGACTTAAGTCTTTGACAATCCGCTCTTGTGGATGTTATCAAAATGTCTATGGTAGATTTATGTATTGGTTTTGAACTCATTTATAACTGATCGTGGATAATCTGAAAATAGTATCTTACAATTGCCGAGGTTTGAATAAGAATAAAAAAGAATTGACTTGTTCACATTGTTAAAAGAACAAATGCGGACAATGTATGCTTACAAGAAACAGTTTATCGAGAGTATGGAAAAACAATTTACTCTGAATGGGATGGCAATTGTTATTTTAGCCATGGTCAAGCTAACGCAAAGGGGGTCTTGATATTTAAGTAAATAGTATTGTAAATGACACAAATGGGAGATTTATTATTTTAGATAAGTTCTGCGATACAAGTTTTCTTCTGGTTGATTTATATGCACCTAACGGATGATAATCCAAACATTTTCATTGAGATGTTTAAAACCATAGACACTTTGTCTGATGAACGTTTTATCATATACGGAGATTTCAATCTAGAACTTAATCCTGTAGAAGATTATAACAATTACAAAAGCTTAAGCCATAATATGGTTAGATGAAGAATTTTCTAACATTGAAGTAAATAAATTTACAGATGAACACAATTTATATGTAGAGAGGATAAAAAAAATGACGTTACTGAATAAGGTAAAAAAAATGGAATTGTTCAAAACAATATTTCATAACGTGTACACAACAAATTCGTTATAACTGTAAAGTAACTAAATAAGATTCAAAAATAGAATTCTCAAAACAATATTTCATAACGTGTACACAACAAATTCGTTATAACTGTAAAGTAACTGAATACGCCTTAAAAATGGAATTGTTCAAAACAATATTTCATAACGTGTACACAACAAAATCGCTAAAACTGTAAAAGTAACTGAATAAGATTTAAAAAGTGGAATTGTTCAAAACAATAGTTTATAACGTGTACACAACAAATTTGTAATAACTGTAAAGTAACTGAATAAGACTTAAAAATGGAATTGTTCAAAACAATGTTTTATAACGTGTACACAACAAATTCGTTATAACTGTAAAGTTACTGAATAAGACTTAATTTTTTTTTTATATGGGTTTTACATCACAACAACATTATTTCAGTTATGTAGCGATGCCCGACTCTTAATGATGGAAGAAGACCCCATACTCAAC